>JAYMTA010003229.1:0-14697 GCA_036897625.1 Pelargonium cotyledonis | reverse complement strand
TATATATATATATATATATATATATATTCCTTAAGGCCTAAGCTAATAGAGGGCTTGTGCAATGTAAGGGGAAATAGACATTTTCCAAGATATAACACCATAATCACAATGATCAATTCAACAATTAACTTTTACTGTTCAACCCTTCTCAGTACAGCCTACAGGAAGAGTAACAACACAAAAAAGTAACAAATGACAATCAAGTAGGTACTATGATCCGGCACATAAAATGAAATTCTAAAGTCAGTCTGGACAATAACCAATATGCAGAACAACTAAGTTAAACCAACACGTCATGTGAGAAGGCTATGCATAGATTTCTCATTCATCTATATATTTAGATATTATTTAGTATTCCCTCCGCTTCATTTCAACTGAATAGGTTGAAAAAACACATATTAAAGAGGCTATGGTGATTGGATTCACCACACAAGTTTATCATAAAAAGGGTGGCCCAATGCATGAGGCTCTGTCCCACCATTGTGTTCGTGGGGTTTAAATTTCATTTTTATTCCTAATGTAAAGTTCACTCAAATTCAAAATCTAATAGTGTATTAAGGCTGAATTGGGAAATTTAGGTAGTAATTAGTGCTTAAACCTTTGGTAGTGGACATTTTTTTTTTCATTTAACTTTTCAAAACAGACATGTAGATGCTTAAAATGGGAGAGGTTGTATCTGGTTTGGGTGGTGGTGGCAATTGGCTATCCATCCTCCAATGAAACAACTGGGGATATTTGGATGGTGACAAAATCAACATTACTGAATTGACCAATGTCCAACACATCTACACAAGCCAACTTTTCAATTTAGGGCAGGAGGCACATGGAAGAAGGTACCTAATACATAGTCTTACTTACCAAAATGCCTTGGCAAGTCACATTAAATAAACACATAGAAGATAAAAATGCTAAAAGTAGAACGAATAATAGCTCAAACTTACATCAACCATCTCAATAAATAGGCTCAATTAAGTCAAGATATAACAAATGTTGTTTGATCCCAAAATCAATTGGGAGAAAACAACCAAGCACAAGGATGAAGGATTTATTTTCCTTTCATTTCCATGTTTGTAAGAAACAAGTGTGTTTATAAGCATGCATACAAAGGATAAGACCAAATACTTAAAACACTTTCAGAAAATTTAAATACCTTTTCCTCCTCTCGCTTGCGTTCCTTTTCCTTAGCCTTTTCTTGTAAGTATGTGAGGTAATCCCCAAAGACATCTTTTGCAATGCTATCGTCGCTAATAGATCTAATAGAAGCAAGAACAAAGAGAACAAACAAAAATAAATATCTTACTAGACAGACAAAATAGTCAAAATCCAGTATTTCTCAAGGAAAGTATAGAGTTAATACCTGTATTCCTGGCTCTCTTCGAAAAGTGGTTTGCAATCCTCCCAGTTAGAAGTAACAGTTATTTCCTATAAAACCCAACTTCAGATTAGGATAGAATGAGATATATTGTTATCAAGAACTATAAAGTAAGAATAAGCATTCCCCTCCATTAGAGTCACAACGTAACCTTAAATGTTTGCAATAGCTTTGTGAAATCATCGACCAGACGTTGACGCTTTTTAGCTTCTTTCTCCTCCTTGTCCTTGGCTCTCTCTAGTAAATCCTCGTATGCAAGCTTAAAAGCAGAACAGTATCATCAAGGTCTTAACACTAAAATACAGTACACATGACATGTCAAATTAACCTAACCAAATAAACTAGGTACACTTCTGTGCACACCCTATACAATTTCGAAAAACATAGAGGATCCAACATCAGAAGATGTGAGAAAATGTCAATATAGAACTACTCTAACAAGTGACCATGTGAAAGTTTGTAGTCAGTAGTTACAAGGACATAAGGTTCTACTTAAAAAAAAAAAAAAAAAGTTCAACTACAAAAATTAAGGATACATCAATATGGAAATGGTAAAAGTGTAAGATCAGGCATTCATAATCATTGCTTCTGAACTCTGAAGATATATGAATTAATTCTAATACCTTAATCATGCCGAAGTAGCATACTCTACTTTATTTTGACCACGACAAGATATTATATGAAATCCAGATAACATTGTGGTTTACTGATACAAGAAGTGTAATAAGGGTTTCAAGTTGGGGTTGAAATTTTTTAATCCCAACCTGGTTCGTAAAGGTGCGAGTAGCCTGACCCAACTTTACCCGAAGAAACATCAAAAGCATGTTTGGGTAGACCAAAACCCGCAAAAACACAGATCAGGTTTTGGGTACCCACAGGTTCAGTCCCAATTGTCAGCAACTTCAAAAACTTTATCACCATACTATGCTAACTTGTAGTAAGCTGATTACGAAGGAAATACTTAAGAATATATACCTTCAGGTTTATATCAGATATCATTGGGGAACCGACATTCTCCACGAC
Organism: Pelargonium cotyledonis; assembly: GCA_036897625.1. NCBI lineage: Eukaryota > Viridiplantae > Streptophyta > Magnoliopsida > Geraniales > Geraniaceae > Pelargonium > Pelargonium cotyledonis. Next base: position 12,302 of record JAYMTA010003229.1, on the reverse strand, counting down.
AGCTTCCTTAAAGTCTTCAAATGACCATGTTGATGTGACGGTAATCTAGGACAGTTAAGGTCAACATTAGACATACATGTAGGAAGAAACAACAGCATAAGCATGAGCACGAACATGAGCTTCTTACATTGTCTGGCTTCATTGCACTTTTTACACGGGATTTGTCTTCATGATACTGTCGAACAAAACAATAATAAATTAAATTAAAATGCCTTCAACACGATGTTATTACTTATTACTATAACATCCCACATGAACATTGATGTGTATGCCACAAATAGAATGCTATTACTTATTACAAATTGGTTGCAGTAAAATGAAGGACGGAGCAAAATATTAAAACATCCCACATGAACGTTGATGTGGTCACTTGCAGGGGTAAATCTAAATATAACCGCTTGGCATGTTTTAGAGAAAGATTCTGAAAGGGAAAATAGAGTAATCATGGAGCAGGCCCCAACTAGTTAATGATAAAGTTATCTCATGTGGAGTTCATTATCCTGTGACAGTGTGACTAGTATTATACTAATTAAATGAATGTCATTACACAACCCGGAAATTTGCAACTATGAACAAATTGCACGGTACAAACACTGAATTTGCATCAACACAATAAAATGATGTTTGGAATATGCTATGTTAGTATAGTATTTCCATCACAGACGATGACAGAAAGCTAGTGCAACAATAAACAAAACTGCAGTTATTTCATTTATAACGAATGATGAATAAAAGAGACTACCAACTAAGCAGATACTCTGTAAATAAATAAACTAAATTAAATTAAATAAAAAAGCAGTCACCTGGTCCTCTAATTCTTCAGAGACTTGTTCAAACAAATCTTTAGGAGTTGAACCAGATGTGTTTGATGCAACAGCATGATATTGTGGCAGATCCTTAACCTACAGTTCAATATAAGATTCAGATTCAGTTTATGATGCTAAACTGGCCTGCCCAAACTGTCCAACAACAAAAAATCATACTAAAAAGATAGAAGCAAACCTTTAAACAATAATCACGCCAATGGATTTTAGCATTAAGAATGCCAGAAGCAACATGTTCTTCCAAAAGCTTGCGAAACTCATCACGGTTTTTTCGCTCGACTCGCCTCAACTGTTCCTTGAATTTAGTAATACATGATGATGAGAACATATATCAGCAGACAAGTAATGATAATGAACATAGATTCTACCTTCTGTATCTTCTTTTGTTCCTCTTCTTCTTTTTCCAGCTCACGAATATAGTCCTGTCCCAAATTAACATCAGAATATGATCTCAAAACATTAACTAGATATAGGTTAGCCACATACCTGGAAAACCATCAAGCGGTCAATTTTTTCCAAACATAAGAATCTTTCATCATCTTCTAAGCGATCCTGAACCTTTCGCCACAAACTATTGACCTGCATATGCATGGTGAACGGTTGCACAAGTCAGCATATGTAAACTTTCTTGACGGTTTGTGTAATGAGAAGGCTGGCTCTTAGATTTCAGAAAATGTACCTTAATGAAGTCACAGGACTCTAAAAATTTCTTGTACTCTGCTATATTCCGCTTATGTTCCTCTGCAGCTTTTTCTTTCTCCTGCAGCAACGTTACGCAAATAGACATTAACAATTATTTAACCCTACATCTTATTATATTAATGTCTGAGGAGATATTGAAATCCCTTTACCTTTCTTTCAAGTTCCACCATATAATTATCGAAAAGATCCTCGCGGTCTCTAGCTCGTTCGACAGCCTTGAACCGCTCATCATTTTCAAACATAGTTACAGCTTTGCTGCTCAGACAAAAAACATATTTAGAATACTGAAACATCATGCATCTCACCATTAACTACAAAAGGAAATATGTACCTCCATTTTATGGAGGAGGTGAGCTCATTGGACTCCTGGAAAGAAAAAACAACACAGTATAATCATCGCATAAATGAAAAATATAAATATATATTGAAGCTAAGGAATGAAAACCAACACTCTGTACTGTGCACAACTCACTTCCAACATCTTTGTAAATTCTTCCCGGGCTTTTTTCTGTCTCAAGCGCCTCTCCTCAGCTTCCTGTTTCCTCCTTTGACCCAAGTACTAGTATACATACATATATATCATGAATTTTATGTTAGATCAGTCAATGACATTGTTGAAACACAAATCCAAGGAAACGTCAGCAGCAGCCAATAACACAGTTTAACTGCATACCAGTCAACTCATACTGAAACCATCACTTATGTTTTCTTCTTACTATTTTGAGAAATTATCTAATCAAGTAATTATTACCTCATTGAATGCCTGCTTCCGCTCTCCCAGAGTCCTCAAAGCACCATATCTTTTGTCACTAATTATTTCTCTCATTGCCTGATATTACATATTGGATCACTAACAAAACATTAAAAAAGAGGTGGAAGGTAGTAGGACCTGTGGAGGTTACTTACCTGCTCCCATGTCCAATCAGTTTGCACATTTGCTGATTCAAGGAGAGTTTTGAATGCATTTTTTGCCTCCTGACAAAACGAACATAGGAAGAAGAATCAGATGATGTTGCAATGTTATAGAGTTTCCCAGTTGCAAGACCCAACTCATAAATTATTACCTGCTTACTAGCATACACCAAAGGTTCGTCTTCAGCTGCTTTTTCCTCTACAGTAGTGACACCGACTTTTCCAGCAACTGTCATTCCTTTCTTTCCATCCTGTCAGACATTAATATATAGGTCAATGAAACATGCCCAGTACTTCTTCATACTTGCATACCCTTATGACAATTGACATTAAGGCACTTGTATAACTATCCCACAGCAATGAAACCTCATTCGAAATAACAAGAGGAATAAAGTAGAACTTTAATTAACTCCCTACCTAACAGTACTGCAAAAATGACTATCCATTCAAAATTGAAAGTCCTACATCCCAAAACAGGTATTCCATAATGTTTGTCCATTTTCCACTTTCAAAAAACAAATATTATGATGTTGCCAAAATACCCTTAAAATATCAACACATATCCATGTCTGCTAACCAAATATGTCACTCAACTTCACCCCCAAATAGGATTTTCACTGACTAGAAACTGGCCACCAACAATTCACTTGATGTAAGACCCTCCAGCCACAATGGCAATACCCCAAGGCCGGATGCAGGACCACAAACTCAAGAGCAAAGGACACGGCCAGGAGCCTCGATGAGGTTCTACGGCAATCTACTGTTCCGGACTAAGGATAATGACGGAGCTGCCTACCAAAGACAACACCAGTCTAATACCTAAGATATATACCAGATGCATTTCTAATTGCGGGGTTATGAGTACACTTGTTTGCTTGCTGTATTTTGAGGGTTTCTCTCAACGGAGTGTAGTGGTGCATTACAACGACAGGTGAAATAATAGAGGAGATCACAATTAAGTCCGAATTTTCAATATCATCCAAGAAGGAATTGTGATAGAGAAGGGAAAAAAGAAATCATAACTAAGTCTGAATTTCAATATCATCCAATATAATTAAAATTAAACATATTATTATATCTATCGAAGAATAAATACACATCCTATCCAAAGGAATTAAATAATACTTCAATTTAATTAGTAAATAAAAAATAAATACTATATAATTATACCTTTAAACAGTTAAAGAACTACTTCAAATCAATAAAGACACTAAATACTACATAATTTTGATTTTCCATCAGACCATCACCATCTAAACTAAAAACTCAATGTTAGCTTTATACTTTAACATGCATCCTATCGAGGATTTGGAAGCCCATTATCACTTTGCTCATGCTCCATGCACAAGTCTTCTTCTTGCCTTGTGCTGAATTTTGTTTGACATTTTTTCTAATCAAGGTGGCATGATAATGATCTCCTCCCATTGCATCAATATTTAATTTCTTTTTTGATGAAGTTCAAAGGAGCAATGGATTGTTTAGATGAAAGGTTGGTCAAAATAATTATTTAGTGCTAAGGGGTTTAAATGAAAACTTCCACCCAAAAAAACTGTAATTTGTTAAACGTCAAAAAGGTTGGTCAATTTGGAACAAATGGGTAATACTTTGCAACTAATTCACAGAGGCAACTAACCATACCTCAATCTCCTGCATGGAAGCATCATCTAGAGAGTTTGCAACACCTTGAGAAGCTGTATCATCAAAGTTACTCCTGCAATCATTTGGGATACATAAAAATCGCAGTGAAATCAACAGTGAAATTCTGAAACATAGTAAGCCTATAAAAACAAGCAAACCCACTTACACAGATGAGGGGTGAGTGTTGACCACTGAAGCAGGAAATCCTGTACTTCTTGTTACAGGTACCAAAGTAATTCCAGTGTCCATGGGCTGATGAACCCCAGAGGCACTTGTTACAACAGGGTGTGCAACAGGATTGGGTGACGAACCAGGAACCACCACATTGGGAGGATTAGCAGGAGTTACAGGTGTAACGGAAACCGGACTTGAAGCAACCACAGGAAACAATGAAGGACCAGTGCTAAGCGAATTGGCTGCAGTACTAGGTGTTTCCCCTAATGAAACAGCTACAGCATCTGACATTTGCGAAGCCCCACCTGCTTCAGATGCCAGTCCTTGGCCAGCTGCAATCTGAGCTTGTTCACGAGCCAACTGAAAACGAGAATTTGAAAGAGACGTCATACAAACAAACAAACAAAATACAAGGAAGAAAGAAGCAACAAGTAGGGATGGAAAACCTTCAGCTCCTCCGGTATAGTCCACTTCGATTCCCTTGTATCCTTATTGTAATAATACCTGCAATATTTTGTAAGTTAGTGCTCATGAATATAACAGATATTCTAGAAACAGAACAAACGAACTACACAATGTGGCAAAAATATAAATCGTAATAAATTTAAAAGCAGCAACGTACGTTTTACCCTCTTTAGTCTTACATTCCCTCCAAACAGTTGACGCATCAGCCCTCTGTTATAGAAATAACATCAAAGTGGAAGGCAAAATCAGACAATCAGGTTACATAACATTGCAAGTAATGAACTCATCCTCAAACAAATCCATCAGGTTGACATAAGTATATATAGAAGAAAGGCACAAGTGGCCAACTTTTGGGGAAAACTACCAATCTAAAGCTTATATCACTCGCAGCAGGTTGGGGAGCATGCACGTGTGGAGGCATGCTCTTATGCACACACAAACACACACACCCATGATCTAAAGCTTATATCACTTGCAGCAGGTTGGGGAGCCTGCACTTGGCGAATGTATGGATGCATGCTCTTATGCACACACACCCAAGTGCATGTTCCCCAACCTGCTGCAATAAAAGAAAAATAGAATTATGGAAGAGCTAATAGCAAGTAGAACAGGCCACACTCTAATTCTCAGTGTCAAATCCGAAAGTAGGGAATGCTTTCCTGATTGCAGACTGTACTTGCACAGCTTCATTGCAATAAAGAAAATTCAAGACTCAAAATACAAACCAGTAGAAGAACATGCAAAGAAAAGGAGTATTCACACAAAAGAATTTGACACATTGAAGCATGGTCAGAATTGTCAACATCCATCACCAAACATATCTAAGAAGAATCACAACGACTCTAAGAAGGCAGTTTAACAAACAATGAAAGATAGCATTCAAATTACAGGAAGAGTGACAAGCAAGACACACAACTCACCTCAATTGGTGTCATTAATTCCAACGGTTTTTCCCAACTAGACTGTCTTGTTCTCTTGTTGTAATAATATCTGGGGAAAAGAAAAGCCAGAAATTAAAACTAAGATGATAATGTTTCAAAATATAAGCAGCCAGCATTTTAAAGATACAGCCAAAAAGAAAACGGGATAAGTTTCAAAACTGCAGTTATAAAAACAACTTACTTTTTCCCATCAGATGTATGCTCTTGCCAATCAGACAAGGATTGCTGAGCATGGCTAGAATTTACTCCCTGAGATAATTACAAAAGGCCAGTTAACAGAACAGTAGCTTCTGGGTTTTCACAATGTTTAAATTAGAATGTTGAAAATTTATAATTGTTTCCAACCTTGGTAAGAAACTCAACATAATCTATTGTCCCTCTGGTTAAAGGTAAATTTAAAACTTAATACTCAAACATGGGTGAGAGTTCATACTGTCTCCTTTTAATATAAGGAGCCAGACAAGTGATACTGACATCAAGACACAAAGAGATGATTATAGACACACTCATCAAGGTACCCAGGGAACCAGCTAATGAAATTTAAACCCTACTCATTTACACGCAAGATCAGAGAGTAAATAGGATAGGAAACACAATAGTGAAACCGCAATGCAAATCACCTCTGCCACAACATTGAAAAGTATCTGATACTAGCTTTAGAAGTATCTATTTAAACCACCCCTATTGATCAATGTTGCAGGAGCTGAAAATTAACTAAATCAAAGACATACAACAGTATGGTTTTAAAAGTACTAACTGGATCTGTGGATGAACTGACTGTTGTTTGCTGACCACTCTGCTGTGCTGGTACAGCAACTGCTGAACTCTGTCCTCCAGATACCACATGTAAAACAGGTGCTTGAATTTGAGACACTGATTGGAACTGTGATGCTACACCAACAGTGTTCTGTGGATGACCGTAAGAAGATGACCCATACTGAAATAGCACAAACCATGTAAGCAAATATAGTGCACAGTCGACAAAATAGCAATACGAGGAACAAATAAATAAATGAAAAGAGACGGATCCATTAGTGAGACTTTACTGTATATGAAGTGGGAGGGATTCCAGGGGCACCTAAGCCAGGCATATGATTATTTAGAGCAGTTTGTTGAGACTGCATTGGGCCAGAAGTAAGAGGCCTGCTAGTCTGAATGTATGAAATTGGCACTGCATGCTGTGATGTAGGTGCAACATAGCCAGGCTGGCTAGGCCTTGAAGGTAGCAGCTGGGTTGATTGAGCGTATTGCATCTGCTGATTTTGACCAGAAGGTATCCCCACATTTGATGAGGAATTACCCTGTCCAACTTGCCAAAACTGCTGGGAAGGTGCTGGAATAAATTGCTGTCCTTGCTGAGTTGGAACCACAGGTCGAAACTGCAGAAAAATGGATTGAGAAAAATTCAAATAGAGTTCTTAATGGGAAAGAAATTACGGTTTCACTATGAACAGGACACAAATACCTGCATAGGTAGGGGTGGACCAAAACTTTGAGGAGCCAAAGATCCAACTTGCGGAGGCCGAAGAGGCTTTCCAACAAACATGACATTAAGAGTTTCAGAGTTTAAGAGGTTATATGATGCCATTGCATAAAGCAAAACAAAAACAGAATCAAATAACTGAGTTATAGATGTCAACTTGCATTATGAAAATTGATTATTAATTTCAAATTACAGAAAATGTAAACCCAATTTTAACATTATAACCTTGGCCAGATTCAATATGTACATGATCTAATTTGACTTTGAGAAAAATACCAAAGAAAACTGCCAACCTTATTTACAATGATATCAATACAGTTGCACTGTAGAAAACTTTTACAGTGCAATTCCAATTAGACAGATTATAGACCTAATAGTTTAAGTTTAATAAAAGCAAAGAAAAAAATCTTCAGAAGACTGCTACCTGTGCACCAGAGGATTGTGAGTTATTGGCCATTCCAGCAAATGTGCATGCTCTTCAGCAGCTGCAAAGATAAGCCAATCATTAGCAATGACATATCTAATGAAAGACTAATACGACAGCGTTGAGCCACAGGCTGTGTACTGACAAGAGAGAACATGCCTCTGTATAATTCATCAAGCTATTTGAGTTTCACGGACTTGAGAACTAATGTGCATTAATTCATACAAGATTGCATCTCTTGTGCTTTAGTATCAGATTAGGGAGTAGGAACCATATAATTTGAGTAATGTGAACAGCATAATCAGTATGCACATTTTTTAATCATTTTTAAAGGATGTGCTAATTCATAGGAGGAAGCGAATATACTATTCAAAAAGCGTGGATAGAGGTCTAACACGTGCTGCGTACATCTAACTACAAAAGTTGAAAAGGGCACTTAAAAGTTAAAATTCATCCAGAGAAAAAGATTATTAAATAGCTAAGGCAACCAGCCAACCACTGCTGAATACGTACTCTATTTTCTTCCCCTTTTCTTTTTTTTCTTTTTTTTTTTTTTTGTTCAAATGAGCACCATATTGGCCACATCCTTCCAAGACATATTTCTCTTTCTATGCATGAATTCAAACAAAATCTACACAACCAAAACTCTCACCAATGGAGCACCTTTCAGCTTTTCAAACACTAGGGATGAGGGCATTCTAAACCCAAACTCATGTTACAAGAGGGAAAACCCCATCCCATGGATACAGACGCCAGTTAAGAATCTCATCTCAAAAACTGACTCTGTAGACTGGAGACCCATCTACCATAACTAAGATTCTTCAATTCCTTCTCCCACTCGATAGCTAGACATTAACTAAAGCAACCATAATTCCCTATAAGTGCAATACTAATTCGCCATCAAACACTCAAACCTCTCTAGATTACCAATGCAAGAGATCACAGAGTTCTTCATATCTAAATAACAAAAGGTAACCAAACAAATTGGTCATTATAAGCATTCCATCCAAATATTATATCTCTAACATACAAATCCCAATTTGCAATTCACTTTAAAATGTAAATGGACTACCATAAGCAAGTGTACTCCATGCTCAACAACCTAAAAGAAAAACCAATTATCCGCTACATATATAGATACATAATGTGGGTAAGAACCATCATCTTACAATGTCTGGTAGCCTAGGTTACTCTAGTATAAAACAAAATTGATCGTGAATTGGGAATTCTCTGAGCTTATCAGGACTTTAAATATAAATTTAATATCTCTCTGGTCATTTCGAAGCAGCAAAGTGAAATTTCGGGAAAAAAGAATAGGGCAAACTTTGGAACTTACCGAGGTAGGGCACGAAGAGGACAAGCAGCGGAAGCTTAGTAGAAGAAACGACAGTTGCCCGAGAGAAAGGGAAGAGTTTAGATCTCAGTGATGGAATGTAGCGGTCCAATGGGTGCTAGGGTTTAAGAGTTATAGGAGGAGGAAGAAGAAGAAGAAAAAGAAGAAGAAGAAGAGCAGGGTAGGATTTTTCATTCGGGTAGCGAGCGCGATTACGAGACGGAAGAAACCGGCCCTTAATCTTGACCGGAATATTTATTTACATATTTAACCTTCGGTAAAATAAATTAATTTGGTACATAAATTTTGGCATTTGTATCTAATTTGATTTTTGAAGTTTTTTTTAGCTTAAAATAGTTCTTAAATTTATAAATATTAGGTTAGATGTTGTATACATTATTATTATTATTATTTTGTAAAATTAATCATATTATATATAAAAATATTACCATACTTAATTGTGCGTCGCACAAAATCAAAATTAATTGTATTACAAATAAAATATATGTTGACCAATAAAATTACACATACAATACTCATGTACACATACACACACTAATCCATCAACATAAAAAATTGAATTAATATGAATCAAACTACAAATAAAAAATTACAAAAAAGATCGTATCATACGTAATAATTGTTGCATACAACGATATGAGTGAATAATTATGAATAAACTTATATTTATAGCTATCAAATTTTAGGTTTACATTCTTATTTACCATTTTTTTAGATTTCTAAATTATTTGATTTCTTAAATATCAAGTTTCTTATAACTAATTAGTAATTACCTTATTGTATTGCAATTTTGTATTTCCTTATATTTTGTTGCCTTTTTTTATACTAACTGATGTTGATTTATAATTAAACAAACTTTTGTGTCAAAACTAAAATGTTGATGATGTGGCGCTCTAATATGTATTATAAACCCTCTTTTTTGTTCCGCTTTTGTAGTATGTATAGATTGGCCTATTTTTTGTCCATGAACTTCCAAATATAAACTCATTTTGTTTTATAAAATTTTGTATATAAGTTTGAGAGAACCTATAACCAACGTGAGATAACATCGTTAAAGCGGGGACTCTGAATGTGTGTTCGAGACACTTTCTTGGGCATGAGATTAAGAATCTCGACCGAAAAACACAAACACTAGATAGAATTCTAAAGTGAAAAAATAGTTAGAGAAAATTAATTGTTCAACTTGTGGATTCCTTCTTCTAGCAATGAGTTGAGTATTTTTACCCTCAAATATCTTTGTCACGTGTAGTTGTGTGGTTGGTTATTAAGGGTCTGCTACAAGACACACCAAAAGTTGAGTTATATGTTCTTGGACGCGTTGTTTGTGGACAACGAGCGAACTTGGTAACTCTCGTTTTCTCTTTGAGCACTACATGGAGAATTGGGTCATCTAGAAGTCTTTACCGTTTCGAATAACGTTAGAGTAAAAAGAGATATCTTGAATATCTCGATGAGGGGGAAAGGCTTTGAGGTGACATGACGAGGTGATGATCTTAGAAATGACTAAGTGTTTGAGCAAGAGAATGTTGGAATCCACTTGTTATACTTGTATACGAAGTAGGGGCAAAGACAATCACCATATACGAAGGTGTGACGGGGAGCTCTACTCATGTCATCGTGTGTCTTTATGAAGACTAATTAAATGGCGGACTAATGAACGATGGACGTGTGTGTCTAATTTGGTCCATGTGTCAAGGCTACGACATGGCGGAAATGAGTTTAAAGCACGAGAGAAGGAATGAGCTTCCTTCAATCATCAAGAGATTTGATTATCTAGTCGAGACCACAACGATGGGGTATGGATCTCACTCCTTCGATTATCAAGAGATTTAATCTCATTATCGAGGTAGTGACATAAGAAACTAAGGTTGCGACATGGTGGGTTGGAGCTTACGTCTTCAACAATGGAAATCATATTGTGCAAGGATTTTTTTTTAGTGATCAATTTAACGGAATAAAAGAGTGTTTTGGATGACCCAATGAAAGGTTGAGTATCTTCAATAGTGGTTGATTTCTTTTGGCGAGTAGAAAGAACGTGCATCGTAATCGACAACACTCTATACTCTTTTAGTTGTTTCGACAAGAGCAAGTTGATTTGACCATAACAAAGGAATCACAGGATCGACAATAGTGCAGCAAGAGGGTCTGTGCGCCAAGCAACCAGAGAGAAACCAACACAAGGAGAGTTAGGGAGGCTTCACGGTCGGTGAACCTGGTTGTGCAGGTTTGCCAGGAGCCATGATCGGGACAGATGGAGGCTACCGTGGGAGGACTAACCCGCAATTATATCAGGGAGGATGGTTATTGGTTCGACAAGTTCAGGGAGAGTTACCAAGGTAGATGCTTTTGGGCATCAGTCAGATTGGATGAGAGAGTTTACTAGGGCCTCTAATTTGAGTGTTTTTGACGTTTTGGCTATAATAGCGTATGAGGGTTCGGTTTCGGTTGTTTGGTGTTGCTTTATTTCATGTTATTTTAGTTTATTTGACTTAGTTTTGGTTTATGTTTTGCTACTCTACGATAATAGTTTGTTTTAATTAATGGAAATATGAACTCCCTCTTCAAAATGATTAAGTATATACAATTGTACACGACTGGTTTATAGACTGGAGTACTTGACAAGAAGTTTAAGTAAATTCTCTAGATTTTACTTCGTGATTAAGTCAGTTGATTCATTTGTTAAAATTAACTAAAACTTATTTAAAAACAAAATTGATTGCCAACTATACCATCACATTGAATTGTTTTTGAAACACATAAGTTGAGGAGACGTGAATGATAATTTTTTTGCTGTCCAAACATAAATTAGCCAACTAATTAGTGCAATCATATTTTATCACCATTACCATAACCATATAAGTTTTTATGTGTACATTTATTTCGTACTAATAAGATAAGTGTTAATGTCTATGATAATGAAAATTCATGCGTCCCGCGTCTAGTAATGTTATGTGTTTCAAATTTTATATAATTTTTTACAATATGATGTGTCAATTAATAAATATGACATATCAATTATTTAAGTAATGACATTGGTTAATCATAATGTCCCACGTGTATAATATATTTCATAAATCGGCTGCTCTGCTATGGTTTGAGGACCGTTGGAGCCGCCGGAGATTCGCCTTCGATCGGTATCGCCAAGAGACGCTGGAGTCCAATCAACGCGCCGTCTTCAGTTCAGATTTGGGTCTTACCGGTAGTTTCCCTAGTTTTATAGTTTGTTTATTTAGTGGTCTGTCTTCCTTTGTTGGAAGTTTGTTTTTGCGTGTTTTTTGGTAGTTTAGATTTGTATTCCCTTGTTGAAAATGGTTGCTATGGTGATTCACGGTCCGATACGGATAGTGAAGTCTGGGATAGCCTTGTCGGGTCTCGCGTTAGGACC
>JAYMTA010003228.1:0-14698 GCA_036897625.1 Pelargonium cotyledonis | reverse complement strand
ACGGTTTTATAGTTTTACGGTTAGTTTCACCGTTAGTTTAATGTGAAAAGATTAATATACCTTCCAAGTTTAGTTAACCAAACAAGCCCTTAAGATATCAAATTTAAAATATAAAAAAAAAACCTATAAAAGATAAAAACACAATCCAACCCTCAAAATCTATCATTTTTTAAGAAAAAAGAGTAGCAAATAGGAGATAGCTTGTGTTCTTATTTTTGGTTTATGAGATATTGATGTTATTTTCTTGTTTGATGGACAAGAGGTGGGTTCTTTCTGGGTTCGGAAAACAGAGCGGTGCAGAAGCTGGAGGAGAGTGTGATTTCGATTTGGGTATGAGGATGCACCAACACCAACACAAGAATTCATCACCATCGTCATTACCTCGGCGGTGAAGAGCTCCGGCTTGGCCAGATCTGGACACGGTGGCGGTCCACGGCGGTGACGGACGGCGGAGTTCTCTCCATCTCCGGCGAGCATGGTATTGTCGTTCACGGTGGGCTCGGATCTGGGATTCATCGCCAGATCTGGGTTGATATTTTTTAGTTTTTTTTATTATTATTTTGGTGTTATTTAGGGTTTGATTTAGTTTGGTTAAGGGTTTATTTGTGGTTTGATTTTGTCATAGAGATTGATTGAGTTTGTTGTTTTTTAATTGAATTTTTGGTTATGATTATTGTATTTTTGTTGGGTTTATTTGTGGTTTGATTTTGTCATAGAGATTGATTGAGTTTGTTGTTTTTTAATTGAATTTTTGGTTATGATTATTGTATTTTTGTTGTGATTATTATATTTTTAATTGGAATTTTAGTTTCAAAATTTTTAATTTTTGCCGAAAAGATAATAAGCTCGCCGGAATCATGAAATTGTTACAGGAATAGGTAAATTTTATCCGGAATTAGAAAATTGGTGTTGGAATCATCAACAATTTGAAGTTTCTGGCACCGGATTCATCAAATGTTCTCGGTTGTTCTTGATTTTACTTATGCTATTAAGAAGGACATTTTAGAAATTTAAAAAAATTTAAAAGTTACATGCAAAACATGTGATGGGAGAGATGATTTTTTTATCTAAAATTTAACGGATTTTGTTAAATGGTAAGTTTATATGATCTAAATGTAATAAGTTAAGATATACGTGGGTTAAATATTTTAAGTCACTTATTCATATGAACTATCTGTAATTACCCTTAAATTTTAAAAAATGTTTCTCTTTTTTTACTGAAATGTGTTTTTGAGATTATATAGTATAACTATAATTAAGTCAAAAGCAAGCGGCCTGTGGTTTCATCCCGCATTTTGCAAGCTCTTGTGGCCTAGTTTGTTGAGACCCGCAACCCGCATCAATAGGTCTTATGCACTTGACAATCAAACAGCTGTCCTCAAATACCCACATACATAGTACCTTATGTATCACATTAAAGGCGCGTCCTTGAACTTGGTATACAAATTAGCTCCTCTCTAGTAATATTATTATGTAATTAGCTTAATGTCAAAAGTTAGTCTCTGTTTCCTCGTGTGTAAGCAACAATTGTGAATATAATTTGGGTACAACAAGGGCGGAGACAGAAACATCATCTAGACTTGAGCTCTATATCTTCACTATCCTCTGAAAAAGCATCCGTATTATGTTGAGGAAGGAGGCCAAGGAGTGGCAAAGGCAACAATGAGCTGAGATTGCAGAGGATTATCAAAATGGCCAAGTTATCAAAATGGTCTTTGGTGACACCAAAGAGCTGTGTCAAGCCAGCTCCCAACAGACCACCAACAACACTCCCTCCGTTCGATATTGACATGAGGGTAGCAAAAAGTGTGGCTTCCATTCCCCGAGGACATAATCTCGCCGCTAACACAAGAACCGGCATGAAAGAAGCCTGCAAATAGTACTAGTAATTATTCCAGATGCCAGAAACTGAAATCAATCTTATGTTACGGCCCGCTTCAGAATGACAAACTGATATCAATTTTACCTATTTCTCTCATCTAGTTACTTTACAAACCTAGCATAAGATTGATCTCATCATATTATTCAACTACCAAATGTAAAATAAATCACCTGCCCAAGAACTGTTATAATCAAAGAATCCCCAATTGCAAACCACTCGTCACTTATACCAAAAGTTTGGTTTAATCCAGTCACAAGGAAAACCTGGGAGAATAAAATACAATTAGCAAAAAGCCCCAGTCCCAAAATAAATATAGAGGAAAGAAAAGAAAATCAGCAAAACAAACCTGAGTCATTCCAAGAGCTGTACCAATAAGGGTTGTTGCAAGAAATATCTTCCTCAGTGGAACATTTTTCAAACATCCATTATATAGTCCAACACCAAGAAGTGACGCAATAGATGTAACAAGCTTGACACGTCCTAGAAACTCCGGGGTGAAACCTAACTTATTTGTGCTGGAAAAAGAAATATTGTAGTAGATTTGTGAGTAGATGTGGGCAAATGTACATACAAAAGTAATTAGCCAAGGCAGACCACAGCAATCACAGAATTAAACATACGTGAAGTAGAACATGGCAGAATCTGACTGTGGTGTCGCTTGCCACAAGAATATGAATAATGTGGGAAGAAATACGTTAGGCTGCTTGACAGCATCCCACAGCTGAACAATATTCTGTTTTGAGGTTTCAAGAAAACCAGGACAGGCCAAAAGTAAATTATTTTGTGAGCTTACAGAACCAACAACAGGTTGTTCTTTCACAAGTACAGCAACTGCAGAGGTTATCAGCGGTAGAAATGCCGTGAGACCAAAAACAAACCTGAGGATTCAAATCATCAGAAAATGAAATAGGTAAATAATCACAAAAAGTTATCCGCCAAAGCCACCTTTAGGTACCTTACACCATATGCCGTCAAAAAATGAAACAGATAAGGAAGAATCATATAAAGTTATCGGCCTATTCCACCTTTAGGTACCTTACACCATATTTATCCACCAAGGATCCGCTAAAATAAGAGCTAACGATTCCACCAAAAGCTGATGATCCCCAACATAAGGATTGCAAAGATCCTGACATGCTTTGTGACTCACCACGAGCCCTCTCTACGACCATAGAATCTACAACCTATACCATATACTTCAATTAAAGAAGATACAACAACAAAGGGGCTAACACACACAAATGGGGAGAGAGGGAGAGAGAATAACTAGAGCTAAGGATATATGATATACTAGTAATAAGAATCATCTAAAAATTCAATTCATTTGCTGACTTATCTATTTGCTAAAAAGTTGTCAACCTGAGCCAGAGACATTGTTTCCATTGAAGTAATCTAATCAGTCATCCGTATAAGACTCTTGCTCTGTTCATAACCTTTTGAAGAATATTTTTCAGAGCAAACTGTTGGATTTAATGCTTTATCAAACAACCCAGTAACTAGTAGCAGTAGATGTTTGCTATACTTAAAACAAACACCAACTGAAAGTTAAGATAATAAAGAAGAAAATAGGCAAGTTTTGGGTTCATACTGACTCAGGTTAGTCTACCATGGGCGTTATGCGTTCTTCTTAATGAAGCACCAATTCGGAAATGAGACACGATTTAGACACCGGATTCGACATTTTCAAAGAATATAGGATAATAGGATAATATATGTGGGGACACAAAAAATTTAACTACAAATATATACCATATGTAATAAATAATATGTATTTGCAGTTCATTAAAATATTAAAGTAAAAATGGTTACACAAATATGTCGAAATAAAATTTAAGTTGTTTTCCTAACAAACTCAAACAATTATTGTTGAAAATAAAAACAAGCAATCAAATCATTTTTTAACATGATAAGTCATTACTCATTATAATTGAAGAACATTAAATATAAATAAAAACATATTCAAAATTAGCTAAATTGATTTTTGTACATTGGTAATGTCATCTAACTAGTCTCTATATTTTAAAACTCGATCAAAGACTGAATTAATAAATTCAATAACGAATATATTATGTATTTGTCAACTCAAATCTTAGTTACACAAAAAGAAATCATTTAAGAAATAAAAACATATTTTAATCCAAAAGTAGTGTTTCCTCAGCATGTCCTTACCAGGACACGCTTATCCTTAATATGTCCTCTATGAATCATACTTTTAACTTTTATTTCAATTTTAGTTAGTTTGATAATTCAGGATTCCCTCGTCCAACATGTGTCCATGTCCATATATGAATGTCCTATAGGATTCACGCCTAGATTGGCTGATCAGTGCTTTATAGTTTCTTCTCTTAAACTCCTGAAACCCTAAACCCATTTCTTAGTTCTTACTCTACAAAACCCTAGTATGATAGTATCAATCATTCCCCTTCAGTTAGCATATAAAAAGCTTACTTACACCCTCTATCACTGTTCCCATCACTTTTTAAGGTAACCATAGCATCTACATACCCTTAAACCTTAGTTGATTTGCCGACCATACTCTCAAAACCTAAACCTCTCTCTCAGACATTATGTTGTCCATGCATCAACCCTTAAATTTAGTCAACCTCACTTGTGAACTTACTAACTGAGCCAGCACACACGTAAAAACATGTACATGCCTTCATAAAAGGTCGACCTCCCAAAACCTTGAACGACAACCATGATTATTTGTTAATGTATACCCCATTGAGAGAATGTGAAGGGCACAACTTAAACTTTTAGGTTGGAGACAAATTTAACATGATATCAAAGCCTAGTTTGGTTTGATCCTAGCGACCCGTTGTGTTATCCAACCTGCACGTCAAGGGGAGTTTTAGTGTATCCCACGTTGAAAGAATGTGAAATATGTTGCCACTTGATATACACGTTGGGTAGTCTACTTATCAGGTTAAACTTTTAGGTTGGAGTCAAGTTTAACAATATTCAAATATATTTGTTTCTTTTTTGGTTTAGTGAACATACACAAACATGCTCATAGCCTAAGAATGACTCTTAAACAAATTTGCATTTTGGATGCCATATAACTTCAGGATCCATAATCATATTTAAGCACCTCCTTTGAAGGTGTAAAAGGCAAACAAAAACATATCCACCTAGAAACAAGGCAAGGGTTAGTCCGTCATTGATTAGTAAAATTATGAATTTTAGCTCAAGAGTGAATACAAAATATATAATATTTACTCTTGGAACCTTTATAATTAAAAAGCTTTTGCTTTAGGAAATAAATAATTTACAATACATGTTACTAACCAAATTCTAGTGGTACGGTCAAAGTCCCACCCTAAATAGCAATCAAGACATCCTTTGACATTGATTAAATCTCTAACAAGGTAATTGTTAAACTTTAATCCAACCCAATAGCTTTATTTTCTAGATGAACAGTCAACTAGTATATTAAGTGACAGTAAGTTTAACATTCTTTCAATATGGGGTCATTAATACTCCCCACACGTGCAGGTCAGATAACACAACAGACTGTGCATAAGGATTAAGAAGTGAGGCAATAACGACAGGTCACAAGACCCAACAAAACCAGCTTTGAGACCATATATTTCCTCATTACACAAACACAAATTGAATCTTCACTCCCCCTCAAGTTGGAGCATGTAAATCATATTAATGTGAGCTTGGATTTTCTGATGAGAGAACTTTGTTGACGTAGCACTTTGTGATCACATCACTCAGAGCCTACGTGTTGGTAGTATGGTCAAATGAGGGGCTCAGGACTCAGTGTATCCTCATGACTCGGGAACTCCATTTTTCAAGGACTATACGTTTTTGTAGTATGGTCAAATGAGGGGCTCAGGGACTCAGTGTGTCCTCTTGACTCAGGAACTAGGTTTTCTTTTCTTTTTTTCTTTTTTTTTGTAATAGTAGTATGGTCAAACAAGGGGCTAGGGACTAAGTGTGTCCTCATGACTCTGGGCGTTTTGGTAGTAGTATGGTCATATGAGAGGTTAAAGCCTACAATAACGTAGATTTTGTAAATAAAATCTGGACTGCTTCCTCCAACGAGGCGTTTGGCAACTCATGACGGCAAGAAAAGTGGCTTTGATGACAACAAGTGACCAGCAAACGCTTTATGACCAATCCTACGATGTTGCTAAGACTCATTTCCTTCTTCTACGGTTCTTCATTAGGCTTGTTGGCATCACAAAGGAATGTCATATTCAATAACTATAGCAAAATTATAAATAAATAAAATAAAGGGTTTGAGATACTCCTCTCACATGCAAGCATGTCATTTGTAGGGAGGTTGAGAAGAAATAAGTTCAAGAATTTTAATGAAATCACAAAGAAAGTATTATTGAAAATCTTGAATAAAGAGAATTAATGGTCGATCAAGCAATCTGAGGTTGCCGCCGAAATGACCTTCAAGACACTCAAAATAATGAATTGAGAGGCTCTAATACCATGTTAAATTTTAATAAATTGGCCAAACATAATGACGGGCCATTATATGTAGCTCATTTCTTTCATATTTATCTAATGGGTGACTTATTTCACTCACTTCAACACCCTCCCTCACGTGTGAGTCTCACTTTTTTTTTCTTTATCGATGGGCTCGACTCGTGCACAATTGAGGGTCTTTTAAATAGGCATTACCCCTCACGTGTAGGTACTTTTCTTCCATACGTAGGACGCTGCAAGTATGTTCATCTGCAAACGAGTCGGATGCCACCAGGGGAGGCAACATAGTTGGGTCATCTTTTTGCCAATGCCATGATCAAAATTGCTATGATACTATGTTAAACTTTAATCCAACCCAAAAGGTTAAGATCTTAGGTGGAGGGGTGAACTAGCATATCAAGTGTCAATATACTTCACTCTCTCAATGTGGAATACACTAATAGTAATATTTGACAAGTAGCTATACTCACAACATCTGAAAAGGCAACGGATAGAGATCCCAGAAGTATGCAAAATGCAGCACCGTACTTGCTGTCGACAAAAGTGGCCATCAAACTCCATGAGAGAGCACCAAGAAGCCCTGATAGAACTAAGTATGATCTTCTTCGGTAGCCAAACAGTGGAATAGAATCACTGCAATAACCAAACATTTCTTCAAAATAAATATAGAAACAAACAGTAAATAATGTTATTGACAAGAAAGAAAAAGCAGTGAGATTTAGCTACACACCTAATAAACCCATAAAGAGGTTTGATAAGCCATGGCAATGCAGAAAAACCGGATATTACAGCTGTCTAGTCAAACACATTAAATTTGTCAGTCTTAAGAAAAATTAAGCTGAAAGAGCAAACATAATAAACACACTTTTCTCTCACACTCAAAAGTCAGAATCTACGCAAAATGTTGAGTTATGTTCAATGGAAATTCTATCTTACAAAAGACTACTATACATAATAAGATTGATTAGTGATTATATCTGGAAAATTATCCAAAAAGCCTCATGGTTGTACCATCATCGTGGAAGGAGGAGAAGAGGTATAAACTACACATGCAATCAAATGGTTCATACTAACAGAATTGGGGACACAATTTAGACATGGGATTTGCCCTTTATAGAAAGGGGAAAAAAACAAAACATGATTCATTAGGACACATTAACTTTTTTTTATCAAAAATATATATATATTATAAATAATTAATTAAGGTATCTATACTTTTTCTTGAAAGAAAGTATTTATGGTTTATAAAAAATACAAGTATTGTATTACAATATGTTAAGGGTTGCACTTTATTCATTCCATGAAATGGGTCTGAGATGAAAGAAAACTCATGGCCCACTAAATCCTTATTTTTTATGAAACTGAAAATTGAGTTCAACTTCATCACTTGGCGTCATCTTCAGTTTATATCTACAACTGAACTGGGAGTGCTGAGTGTATTCTAGGCAAGGTTATTTCCTCATTCCTCGATAATAAGAGAGAACAAACAATCATCACTAAATGGCTCTTAGAAGTTTTAGTGGAGTGATCAACCAGCTCCAGCACCAGAAGTGCCATCAAACCTACATCACCAAGACACCAGCAACAACAAAGCCCTGGAACAGTTCCACCAAACCATGGCTAAGGCCGATTCCTCAACCATTGTCTAATTGCACAACATGACAACACCATTAAGTTGGTGAAGATGATCTTTTATTGTCTGGATTTATCTTTTAAAAAAAACAATGGATCTAGGCATGCAATTTGTGTCTTCTCAACATATCCCTCCAAATCCTATTATTTTTAATTTTTAATTTGGCAATGCAAGATTCATCTGTTTGACGCATGCCCGTGTCTGACTCGCATGTTCAATGCGTGTCCTAATGGATTCAAATCTAGATTAATGAATAAGTTCATCACTTATAATGACACTTCTACTAATAGCAAAGAAACCCACAAAAAAAAACGACATACCTCAGCAGGGTCTAGATGCAGGTCATCTTTTAAATAAAAACTAACAGCAAGTCTGGAAAGGCCCAAAACACCTTGAACAAAATAAACCATGGCAACTGCAATATTATCAGGGGACAACTCCACTCCAAAGAGCTTGATGGCATTCTGATATTTATTATGTCGAAGAATGGCTTT
The DNA here is from genome assembly GCA_036897625.1 of Pelargonium cotyledonis. Lineage (NCBI taxonomy): Eukaryota > Viridiplantae > Streptophyta > Magnoliopsida > Geraniales > Geraniaceae > Pelargonium > Pelargonium cotyledonis. The sequence continues at coordinate 6,240 of JAYMTA010003228.1, read as the reverse complement.
ATGAGAAGAACTTGTCTCTACTTCCATGTTAGTTGTCAACATATCCCCTTTTCCTGCACCTGGATTGAGCACACATGCAAAAAATTAGAGGACGAGAAATCCCACAGAAGATACATAAGAGATGGTTTCTCTACATCAAATGCCAAGAAAGGATGACATTGTGACAGAAAGTGTCTTGGTACATATTTGTCCTAAACTAGGTAGCAATGCAAGTTTTGCATAACTCATTGAAAAACAAAATATCCAAACCAAGTCATTCCTATTTACCAGTCTGATTCATATAACTTGGGATTGGTGCACATAACCAAAGAGCATCCAACCACAATGACAAGGGATTGAAGCTGCCAAAAAATGTATTAACCTACATATCAACTTGCATAAGCGAAGCTAGGGTGATCTATAGTAACATTAGCATACCCCTGCAGTGATTAATACATACCAATGATGAAACAGTAACTTTGCTATTGATAGCCCAATGGTAAGATGTTGAAGCTTGCTCTCAACAATTTGAGTTCAAGCCATGCTTGCTTATTGCAGTTTCTTCTGATTCTTCTTCCTTTTTTTGTGTGTATATATATTATATTTATTTGCGATGCGAATCTCCACCACCATTTTGCTAAATTCAATTGACGGATACCCAATCCCCCGTGAGCACAACTCTTGGTGACAGTCGACCAACTCACTTTGCACATACCACGGCGATGCGCAACATTCGACCAAAGAAACCTCCTCTCGAGTTGCTCTAGCTGATTTATAACGCTTTTGGAGCCCGGAAAAGCGACGTGTAATACAAGGGAAGTGAAGTCAATGCCGATCGAATGAGAGTAACCCGGCCACCAAAAGAAACATATTTAGTTTGCCGTAGAGCCAATCGGTTGCGAAAACGATCAACAATGCCTGACCATGAGGAGACCCGTTTAGGATTCGCTCCCAATTGAAAGCCGAGGTATGGAATGGGAAGGGATGCCACTCTGCAACCGAGGTCAGCTGCTAGCTGATCTATGGTTTCCACTGGAAGGTTAAGGCCAATGAGCCTTGACTTTGAGAAGTTAATTTCCAAACCAGAAATTTGTTCAAAACCTTGCAAAACAATATCAATGAAGCTGACCGGATCAAAAGAATCAGACACATCGAGGAAAAGAATAGTGTCGTCCGCGAATTGTAGATGAGAAACCGAACACGAGCCTTCTTGAATACCTCAGATCCAGCAGTTTGTCTCGGCTTGAACCAATAGCAAGTGTAAAGCTTCAGCGGCTATTATAAAAAGATATGGCGAAAGTGGGCACCCTTGTTTAACCCCTTGAGATGAGTAAAAGTCCCGAGATGGCGAACCATTTAATAAAACCGATATTGACGAAGCTAGACAACCCCGTATCCAATGTCGAAAGCAATTCCCGAAACCCATGGAGTCCAAGCACTTATCAATAAACGACCAATCAAGCCTGTCAAAAGCTTGCTTAAAAGTTCCTAATAGATATTAATTAACAGATAGCTTTAAGAGTGTATACTAGTTACTAAGAAAAATCAAGCTTTAAAATCACCGCTTTATGCTTCGAAACCTGAGCATGACGAATTAACTCCCCCGCAATTAGATTGTTGTCTAAGTTTTGCCAGTCTTGAATGAAGGCACTTTGAACGTCACTGATTAAAGTGCCAATTAGCGGTTTCAAACGGCATACTAACATCTTGGCAATAATTTTGTAGATAGTCGAGACAAGACTGATTGGCCTATAATTTGTGAGGGATTGAGAGGATTGAATTTTCTGAATCAGAACCAAGAGAGCCGAATTTAACCCCTTTCCGAACCTGCCATTGGAGTGAACTTTGCGCAAAGGCAAAGATGTCCGACTTAACTATGTTCCAACAATGATGAAAAAACAACATAGAAAAACCATCCGGACCCGACGCCTTTGAACCATTGCAACTAAAGACCGCCACATGAAGTTCATCAATGGTAAAAGGTCGCTCCAAATCCTCCCTTGCTTGATCTGACAAACGCTTAAAACCTGAGGAAGTAAAAGCCAGTCTTGCAAAACTTGAGCACGTTAAGCGCTACATGAAGAAATTGCGAGCTGCATGCTTAACGTCTTCTGGAGTCGTGACCCAATTGTTTGAGACCATGACCCCTGCTATATGATTTTTTGACTTACAAACCGATGCAACTCTATGGAAAAATGAGGTATTTTTATTGCCTTCCGAGAGCCATTGATGTCTTGATTTTTGCCTCCATAAAGATGACAAATCTTGACCACGAATATGAAGCTCGGCAAGGAGGTCCGCTCACTGCTGGAGTTCCGAAGGAGAGAGCGGGTAAGCCTCCGCTTTTATATCCAGAATATCAATTTTTGATTCAAGCTCAACAATGGCAGTCTCCAAGTTTCCATAAATCAATTTATTCCAATACTTTAAAGTAGACTTCAAGTGACCCAATTTATTCCAAAGATGAAAACACGGTTGCCCCACAACCTCACACGAATTCCAAGCGGTAGCCACGGTCTCTAAGGAATTCGGGTGTCGAGTCCAACAATTTAAGAATTTAAAAGGTTTTGGGCCCCAATCGATCACTTCAATTGACAACAAGATCGGACAATGATCCGAGCACCCGCGAGGTAATCCGGTTTGAGATAAGAGATGAAGGGATGTCGGCCAACAAGTGGAAACAAGAAACATGTCGATGCGGCTTGCAACATCGGTCCCATACCATGTGTAAAGACGCCCACGTAAAGGTAAATTAACAAGGAGAGCGTCATCAATGAAGGAATTGAAATCGATCATACTTGCCGTATCCACCGCACCTGAGAATCGTTCATCAATACTGCAGACACAATTGAAATCCCCAGCTACTATGCATGATAAAGATGATTCTGAGATAACTAAACGCAGCCGATTCCATAAAGCAGACTTATCATGAGCCGATTGGGGAGCGTATACGTTAATTAGAAAACATGGGCAATCAAAAATACTCCAATGTTGGAAAAGCACTATGAAATTCCGCTCCACAATGCTCGAATGGAGAGTAAAACTTACTGAGTCCCACAAACAAATCAAACCCCCGGACCTGCCCTCGGAAGGAGAGAAACAATACTTGACACCCTGTTGAGACCACATTCCCCTAAAATCAAAAGCTATAACAAATTGCATCTTGCTTTCTTGAATAAAAACAATGTTAGGTTTCTTAGATCGAATGATGGCTTTCAATGTATCTCGTTTATGAGATGCCGTAGAACCTCGCATGTTCCACGAGAGAAGACCCATGCGTGCAGCTGCTCCCGACACAGAGCTAAACGGTTTGATTGATAACTTTTGTAGGCCGTAGCCTCGACCTCGGACTCCAAAACCTTAGCCGTGATACCCAACTGTTTGTAGAAATACCAAACTACATCACTCGACAGCGATGGAGATAAGTTACCCCGGTGTACAGCCTACTTACTACACTAATATCACGAGGCATGGACGCCGACCTTGGGCGAAGAACAAGATTACCCAACTGCGACGGAGAACGGTGACGAGTGGTAGGGCCACTAGCTTCAGAGGATTGGGGACTTTTCAAAATACCATTAGATGATGTTTGGTCATTAATTTGGACGTCAACAACGGCTTTAGGGTTTTGCTCGCAAAACCAATGCATGGGTCTGGTTTAATTGGTCAGGATCCAACAGATCCTGACCTAAAATGAACCGACTCTGGTAGCTTTTTAATTGGCCCATTGACCGAGTTAACCCTCGTAGCGCTGTGACCATCTCCTTGTTCATCACGCAAACCTAATTTGGCTGGATTAGGCGGCGTAAATGTATCAGTGATCCGGGCTGGATGGTTAAACTGAGTCATAATCGGAAAAGAAAGAATCTCATATTCAGTGCACAAAGCAACAGTTGTGGTGAAGAGGCTAGTGCGGAATTGGACCTGTTGTTGTCCGGGAAGTAAAGAAGCACTCAAGGAGTGGACCAATACTTGTACCTCATCGAACACACATCCATTGTCAAAAGCTGGATGTATGCATATAACATTTTCGAAGCGTTCCGAAATCCCCAAGATCAACTCCATACACCACGCTTGTAAAGGTAGGCCATGAATAAAGATCCAGTGAAAAAAACCTCCCTGTTTTTTCAAGTGATGCCACTCGTAAAAACACTAAAACCAGTTGTAAAGCCATGTCCAGTTTGATTTCCTCATAGAACTGAATGATTCATCGTCTTCGAAAGCCAAGACAAAGACGCGAGGTCCAATTTTGTGCACTGATATTAAGAAACCTTCATCCGCCATAGCTGATTGGAGGCTCTCGTTGGAACCTGTCCACGAGAAGTCGCCACAACAATCCACTTCCTGTCTAATAAAGCCCTACACGATGAAAGCTTGATCGACACGTTAATCTGGGATTGCCGAGGTAGAGTCTGCGTTCAAGCGTCGGATCGAGGTGTACTGCTTCTGTGACGTTTCTCCGTCTTCGATGACTTCGATCTCGTTGGTAAGGCATGAGATGCACATGGGGCTGCTTATCATTACTGTCTACAGCCGTGAATCGAGAGTGACTGGCCCCTGCCACATGAATACGATGATGAAGCAGCGATGTCCCGTTGAGAATTCCTCGAACTCTATCTGCCTCTCTACGATCTTTGAACGAAAAATCTCCTCCCATGAGGATTAGGGTTTGGAGGGACGAAACATCTCGATACCTCTGCATGTCTGGCGAAAATGGCTTTGAGCCAACCCGTGGTGATTGTTGGAGGAAGATTTCCCACGTAAAGCAACATTTCAGAGGTGCCCTATCTGTGTCGACGGTGTTTGCCGGCGTCTGGTGCCGCCGCAAGGGAGGTTGGCGATCGTTTGGTCGAAGGGCGCTTAGGGCTCATAATGGCTTGAATTTAAGTTTTAGGTAGATATTTAAATTGGTTATAACAAAAAAATTACAACTCCCTTTGTCCCAAAATGAGTGTTTTGGTTTAATTTCTAAGAGAAATTAGTTATTGACATACGCTTACTCTAATATCCACTCGGCATGTCACATGTGTTGTAACAAACACTTTTTTGGGAATTTTTTTGGATAAATCAGTTAGTATTGTATATTTTCTCTTGTATCCTCTGGGAACAAACTCACACAGTAAGTAGATACTAACTGACTTATTGTAGAATTACTATTGGTAATTCATGAATTATTAACTTTATAAAAATTGAAAGAGGACATCCGTTTTGCAACAAAAATACAAAGAGAAACGGGTAACTTATTTGCAACAAATGTAAGAAAATTGTGCCTACTCTACTGTCTGGCTCTGCCACTGTGACCTGGCCAAGTAAATTCCAATCATGAATTTATTTTTTCAGGGAGCTACATTTGGATGGAAATGGTTTGGAACAGCCATTAATATCCAAATTATATCCCAACTGTGTAAGAATGCTGAACAGAATTCCAACCATGTTCACAGCATCACAACACAGCAACCAAATTAATGGAAATTTAGGGAAACTGAAAATTGATACCTCATTAGAGATACTCCATTGCGAAACGTAACTGTAAATCAAATTTACTTATCTAAATTTTCTTAACACCAATACACAAACATACAAAATCCGTAATTCAGGATGAATATGGACCGCAAAACTCATAATAAATTCAAAAAACAAACCGGCGATAAAATCTAAAAGCGGCTGATCCTCCGCGTCGTGGTGAGGTTGCGGCGGAATGGATACGGCGACCGACATGTCTCTCCCCGGCGTTTGGTAGCGATGTTTACGTCGGTTTCTGCGGAAAGCACCGGCAAAGTTGGTAAGGGGTTTCCGGTTCCGGTGAATCCGGAAAAGGTTAGGAGGGAGGGAGATAAATGATAAATGGGATAATTGAGAGGGCATAAATGAGACTTGACTTGTAATAATGAGGGAAGCCATGGCATGAACAAAATAAGGTGAATCAATCTCACTGCGCCAAATTTTTGTACGCTTCGATTTACAAATTAGGAGCTAGGGCAGGTCAAATGACTTTACTGCCCCTGTAGGAAGATTGAATTTCCTTTCCCTATCATCAGATCAGATGAAGGGTGCAGATAGCGGCAAGTTCGGATGACACGTAGCTATTTTAGAGCCTAGCATAGAACTATAAATAAAGGGTTTTTTTTAAAGGATTAATTACACAATTAGTACTCGTATTATCACAATATAAACCAAAATGGTCACTCTACTTTAAAATAGATCGTATTAGTTTTTGTACTATTAAAAAGTGAACTGCGTAAGTCCCTCCCGTTACATTCC
>JAYMTA010003227.1:0-14698 GCA_036897625.1 Pelargonium cotyledonis | reverse complement strand
TTTCCATTCCTACAATTATATTTAACGGAGTATACCCATAATTCAGTCATGTGCTCAACTCATTGCTTTTTTCTTTTTTTTTGAAATTTCAAAAATACTTTTCACTCATTCTTCTTCATTAAAGTCTTGTCGGAATCATCAAGCTATCACCGGAATCATCAACTGTCACATCGGATAATTAAAAAAAATCATATAATATGTTTGTTAATTATCAAATTAATCCGAAAATTCGCCATTGAGAGAGATATATATAGATTTTTTTTAATATTATTATTTTCTTTTTAAAATTTCAAAAAATGAAAAATAAAGGGCATATATGTCATTTTGACACTTAACAGACAGACTAATAGACAAAATAGAAAGTGGATAATTTAGGATAAGAATAAAAGATTCAGAGTATCTAAAATTTAAATGTGTAAGCATAAGAAAGATTCGTGTAATTATCTTTATATTAAATCATCACTCAAAACTTCACCTACAACCAAGAGGTATTTTAGAGCATCCCAAGAACGTTGATCAAACGTAAAACTAGAAGTCATGTCTAGTACAAGAGACACTACAACAACACATTCTCAAGGCTAGAAATAAGACAATTACCGTTACTAACAATCATATTAAATATTTAGCATCTCAGATCTTATCATGAAATACGAGATCTTATCACGAAATACGACGTGACTATTTTAGAATCCCTTCAACCAACACTCACTGCCAAAATCGATCTTTAATCCAGGACAAAGTCTCTCTAACCGCCATAGCCTTCACCATGTGCACAGAAAGTGCATCCCCTTCCAGCCCATCAAACTCCATATATAAACCATCCTTCCCAAAAAGTTGTTTCGACCACATTAAATCTTTTTATTTTTGATATAACTCACTAGTCACTACCATAAAACTCTTATTTTTAGTTGACATTTGCATTCCACAACTTTCTCCATATGACTCAGATATTTCCATCATTTGAAATTCAAATTTTGAATTATCATCTTCCAAATTTAACAAATCTTATTAAATTAATTTTTTCACGAATATTTTAGTCATTAACACCCACAGGCACGTGAATCAATAAATGAGAAACATGAACAGTGGAATTGAAACAAAAACTAGCTAAAAAATCAACCACCTTGTTAGCTCTCCTATCTATTGTTATCAAAACAAAATCATCCACTAAATAAACTCTTTCCCTATTCTCCAAGATCAAAGCGCGAAGAGGATGAGAGGAACAATCAATAAGACAAAGCATATCAACAATAAAAGGCACATCAAATTCCAAAATAGTAAATTTGCTAGAATCCCCAACCCAGTTATCTTTAGAATCCTCCCTAGCAACACCTGAAACACAAAATCCTTGGATTACCAAAACTGCTACCATCAGAATTAAACTTGATCCAAGAGGGAGGAGGAGGAACCCAAAGATGATTTACAGACTTTTGAGAGGAGTTTAAGTGAGAGACTAAATGTGGGATAGAGGAAGAAGAAGAATAAAGTTCCGGAGCCAAAAGAAAGAAAAACTCTACTGCCAGAGCTTTACTTTTGAAAGATACCGCTGAAGTAGAAGAGATAGAGTCAGAGAATAGATGAGAGTTTCTGTCAATCCAGATACACCAACAACCATAAAAGAAAAAGGATGTTCAGAGAGAAACTAAGATGAGAGAGACTAGATTTTGACATCCAGAAAGAGAACCAATCAAAGAAGGACTTCGGCCTGTTATCAAACTTGAAACCTAGGTCATTCCATGTCCATTGTGCAAAAGGACAATCCATTAATAAATGCTTTATATCCTCAACAGAGTAAAAACATCTATAACATTGCTGATCTAGATTCATCTTTCTTTTTTAAGGGAAAGCTTTAGTAGACAGAGCCCCATGGAGAAATAACCAACTAAAATTTTTGACACTAGGACGACAATTTACACTCCATCATTACAATGAAGCTCAAAATCATATGTCTAACTAATTGTAAAGGAGCCACTTTTTGAAAGGCTCCAAAACGGAGCATCTGCCACAGTAGAATTCGGCAGACAAGGGGTAGCTAAAATCCTAAACATCAAAATATCCGGCAAAATAAAGGAGATGGCATTAAAGTCCCAATTTCCAGGATCATTCCACAAAAAAGTGACAGATAAGGAATCTGGTTAAAGGACCAGAAACTGCTTCTCTTAAAGACAAATCTGTAATTTGACCATTACCTATACTCCAAGCTATATTACTCGTTATTCCTCTCAAGATAATGGAATTAGCAGACTAAAATCTACAAATCAAATGAGAAAAACTATTGAAGTCAAATATGACACCAAACAGATTTGTAGATGTTTCATTGTGTGGCTAGGGTATAAACCAGAGCTATGCCAACAAAAGTAGTTCAAAAACAACATATATGGTATAGTCAATAGCTGCTTGAATGCTAAACCAATGTACGAGCCAAAATCTAGGCCAACAGCAAAAAAATGTAACTAATCATCAAAGCTATAGTAGCTAATCCCTTCTAAGTAGCTAATCCAGCAGCAAAACTATACCTAATCCCTTCTCAGTAGCTAATCCATATCTCTGTGTCCCTTCTGAATCTTTACATCTTTACACGTATATCTGTAGTACAACACAGGAGAATAAATTATTCATATATCCCAGGCACTAACTGTTCTATCCTTTTTCCCAACAAGTGTTCATAAGGAAACACACAAGTATATAATGGATATAGATATATACCTAAGCAGTTAAGGCGGTGTAGTATATCATATCAATCATTTGGCTCTTAAGTGAACTACTTCAAGATACTTGTGACGTGGGACCTTGAAAAATGGATGTGATATTGCTGTCAGCAATGAGATCCTGTGGTTTGGATTCACACATAGCATTTCCTGAAAATAACAATCAGAGGTAATTAAAAAGAAGAATTTAAACAAAAGCCAACATTTAGGAAAGAGTAAAAAATTCTCTCTCATTACCTGCAGCAGGTTAATGCCATCATCCGTCAGTGTGGGGACCATGGCAGCTACTCTCTGTTGGGAAAAGATAGAACAGTTAGCATTAGAAGCGTAAATAAATGATAAATAGCACAAGAGATGAGCAAATTACTAACTTCACGGATCTGATGTTGCTCATTGCTGGTCACCGACTCAGGATCTTTGGCCCATTGACCTTCCTTCTTAGTGCCAAACGAAAATCTAACAAACAACAAAACAATTTTATTTATAAAAAACAATACTACAATAAAGAATAAATAGATTTGTAAAGATATACATTCACCATACCGGTAGATCTCAAGCAATTCATCCTCACCAACAAATACTGGAGCTCGCCTAACGAGCTCTGCAAAGACACAGCCAACAGACCAGACGTCTGAAGCCTCTGTTCTTGTGGCATAAGGATGATACAGAAGCTCAGGGCTACTAAAGAAGGACTTTCAGAGGAACACTTTTGAAAAGAAAAAGAAGTATCAATTAGCAACTTCACAACAGTAAGAATGAAATGTGATTGATAATCAACTAAAGTAGAGTACAATAGAAAAGATGATACCAGGAAACCAGCATATTTGAAAACCCTCTCTGTCGGGGAAAATACAAAATTTTCAGGGGTTATTTGCCCAAGGAGTCCTTTTTTCTCATGTGAATGTGAGACTGCAGTTAAGGCGGCATACACGCAGCTCTTCAAAAAGAAAATATAAAATCAAAAGTCAAATTTCGAATTAATGAAACCTTAGACCCTAAATGAAAATTAAAGACCATCTTGTTTACAACCCTAGATCTAAAATCTATTTGCTTCTATCTATATATGCTGATTCCCTATTGTACTATTATGAGTGAGGGAACTTGATACCCCTGATAGCAGCCTCATTTAGCTGGATAGAGGTTAAAATACGGTGGCATAGGTCAGATCACAGCAACAAATTAACACACTGAAAGGTAAAAAGAACAACAGTGGCCAAAACTAAAAATGTTGGAATTCAGATTGCAATATTGCAAAAAGACAGTAACACTACAGCAGCAAAAGAAATCATTACCGTTACAGCAAAGAAGTTGCAGTCATCAATTATCACAGTTTCACAAATTCGAATAGCAGTTAACATAGATATAATATTTCAAAATTCGTTTTAGATCTTTGGCGTAGTGATGATGACTTTTATACGATGAAAGACTATAATAGGTAGACCCCATTATGATACAATAGTGGTAAGGGTAGAACTCAAATACAATATACCTTTACACAGCTTATATATCTTTCTCTGTCTAGGTTCTGGAAACGTACATCAAGTCGCGAGCACTGCACCACGCGTATTTATCATCTGGGTATATCTCATACAGAGTCTGGGAGTCAGAGTCAAAGATGGCTTCGGCTACTCTGAAGATGGGGGATAGAAAAATAATTTATTATAATTTATTTTAAGATTCTGAAAATCAAAAAAAGAATAGTACGCGAAAAGGGTTTGAAGAAAAATGGGTTTTCCATCAAAATCAGCGTTGAATTGTGTTTGAAGAAAAATGGGTTTTGGTTTGAGGGTTTAAAAATGGAGGAGGAGTCAGTACACTGGTGGGATGAAAAAAGAGAGATTGAAACACAATTTTCAAACGAAGACGACAACAGAATAACAGACTTACAACGGAGGAATTGCAGTCAGGAAGCGTGTTCATGCACCTCAGCTTGAGAGCTCGCTGCGTCAACGTCGTCATTGCAACTTCTTGCGACGAAAATTTCAGAGAGAATTTCGGAAGTATCAAGAAGCAGAGTGAAGAGAAATTTCAGAGTGAATTTCGGAAGTATTAAGCAGAGAGAGAAAATAGAGTAAATGGACCGTATTTATATACGGTGAACTTAGCCGATCGGTAATGCACCGAACCGAACCGGTTCATTAAACATGAATATCGGGCCGCGACGGCTCTTTTGGGCCCTCTCGGGTCCAACCGGACAACCCAAATCTGGCTTTGGCGGAATCGAGCGTGCAAGCCCGCGCGCCCCCAAAATCGCCGCTGGACTGAGATTTGTCGGCGGTGGCACATCAAGATGATTGGTAATCGTTGAGGACGGATCTGAGGTCGACGAGGCGGGATTGAGAGATCTGTCGGCGGTGGCAGATCGAGATGATTGTTTATCGTTGAGGACGGATCTGAGGGCGACGAGGCTACGAGATTTGTCGACGGTGGCGCAGATCGAGATAAACGGAGGGCGGGTGCGTCATCGGTGAGGACGGATCTGAGGTCGAAGACTGAGGTACAGAGATTTCTCTCGACGTCGACGGCATATTCGAAAGGTTGAGCTTGTGGTCGAGCTCCATGACCATGAGGCGAGGTAGAGAGAGATTCTGAGTTCTGAGCGAGTTGAAGAAAACCAAAGGGTTGGTCTTCTAAACGGCTAAAAAAAAAGCCTTCCAAGTATTCCTATTTGGGCCTTTTTATACAAAGTTTTGGATTTTTTGGATTAATCAAAGCCCATTGCTAATCTAACATTTTTGTTTTATCCGGTAATTAGAGACATTTCGTTAATAGGCCTCCACCCGATCTCCACTGCTCCGGTCATCACCTCGTTTTCCATTCTCTTCGCTACGTTTGCATCCCAACTCTTCCACCATTGTTCGTCGCATCCGACTACCGCCACTCTCCACAAAACCATTACTTGAGAACTCAAACCCCTAATCCTAGTGAACTCCCACAAGAGAGAGACAATCCGCCACTTTAGACTTTGTCTCTCCAAGATGCTAATGAATGTTTTGCAAATCTAACATTCGGTCATTTGGATTTGAATAGATGAAAAGAATTATTTTAGTTTATCTTAAATTATTAATCACTTTCATGTCCAACCCCTTTAATTAAATTAAATGCTTCCTCCACCATGTTTATTCATCCCCCCATTTGAAGGTAACAAACTTCATTGACCCACTTTTCACTTTAAATTTACAAATAAATGTTATTAATTAAACCATTTTTACTCACAATTTTGAAATCATAATTACATTTTTAATTAACATTTACAAAGAAACGACCCAAAACACTACTTGGCACAATGGCCGCCCAAAGGTGTTTAGCTAACTTACAGTCGCATAATATGTGCAAAGTGTCCTCCGATGCTGCTCCAAAGGTATTTTTCAAGTGTTGAAAATGAGTTACAACGGCTTGAAAGATCTCATAGTGAAACAATGTTTTATATACTCTGCATTGCATCTCCAAGACGTCCATGAAAGCAGAAGAGATGCGTTAATACAACAGCTCATCAATGAGGATATAATTGATGGAACGAGTATGGAGGATAAGTATCAAAGAGGTCACACCATATTGAATCAGCTCATAGAGAGTGCCTTATTATTAGAAGATATCGATGATGTCCAGTGTGTGAAGATGCATGATGTAATTCATGACATGGCAATGCGTATAATGGCTGGAGATAATTATGTCATGGGAAGATATCCGAGACAATTTGGTATCTCAAATGCTGATCAAAATAATCAATTTTGGATAATAACAGAGAAGCTATTGGGGCCTCAGGATCACTACGCGACAACTCTTTCATTACAGCGAGGTTGATCTTCCTCCGGATTTTTATCGCCCTGAGTATGGCTATCCAGGCAATCCGATTATTGTACCTGCAGGTATATAATGAGTAGTAGAATTGTTTTTCTTATTAGTTGTCAAGTATTATGATCTAACTGAGGAACCTTCTCTCTTTTTACAGGTTATATTGGGGTGGACTTTTATTCTAATCAACCTCACGCTAGAGTCGTTTTCAGCATTTCTTGATCAAATGTCCTCTCCGCAAAGACCTCAATATGCACTTCTTGCTATGACTGTTTCTTTTGTGACCTTGCTGATTTGCATTCTTGAGCTTGTTTATAGGAGTCGAAAAGAGAAAGCTGTTTGGAGAAAGTGTTGGTTTTATCACCCGTCTCCTTCGAACAGGCCTCTGGGAACCTTTGCTGACAATTTGGGGGCCTCGCAATCTTTGGGGAACTACCGCTCAATTTCAAGATCAAGCTTGCCATAAATAAAGAAGTGCCCAAATGGAGGAATGGTATGCTTTTCTTGAAATTAACTGTGATGTAGCGGTTTTTGAGACAGCTCCGGGCGTTTTATGGGAGCAGGCTGCCAAAAGTGGGAGGCGAGGGCTGGGCTATTTGGTAAGCGATGCAGTGGGTCCGTGGGAGGGGATGAGTTGTTGGGAAAGAAGTAGGTTAAGTTAGATTTTAAGCTTTATTTTGCTAACGTTGTGTTCTGTATCTCGTTCTGTGTATCAGGTGGTGGTTGGATGAACAAGCAAAAGGCACTTGAAAATCAGTTGTAAATTTTGATGTCATAGTAAAGTTGGACCAAACTAAGTGTCCTCAAAATGGTGTATTACCAATAGGTTTTAACTTAGTTGGCACTTGGCAACACAAACTCAGCTTGTGAAAAGAACTCTCAAGTTCTATCCCCACCATCGTACTTGTTTGTAAACATGAGTCTCCAAATGCCGATGAAGTAAAAGGAGGTAAAATAAACTTTTGGTAGAAAGACTTGTCTTTCTTCTTTTTACCCCGAACGGAAGGAAATAGCTCATTCACAAAAGAAGAGGCACACATAACTAGGAAGGAGCTTCCAACTTAAAGCTCCGTTTTAACTAAAAAATTGGCGAACAATCCCTCTATTGTTGAAGGAGCGTTTTCCTACATGACATAGCCAAGAGGAGGCAAAAGGGGCCTATTTGATATTCCCGAATAATCCCTATACATACTCATGGGAGGGACGAGGAAATTTAAGTGTGAGTAAGCTATAAGCAAAAACACACATAAAAGTATACTATTATAAGAGCAACCAACATTAACGCCATATATATTGCATTCAAAATTCTACTTTTATATGATAAAGATTCAAAAATAAAGGGTGAGCATCTATCCACTCTACCACCCGCAACTAAGGCTTATAGTTCTTCATTGGATCATCATGAATATTCATGATCATATCTCTTAAGCCTATGTGCCTCCATATCATCTCTTTCTTCCTTCTTCTACCACTCATCCTCCTAACCAAATCACACAAATTCCAATATCAACACCATTAAACATTTGCACTAAATTAAAAACACAATCATGCAACAAAGAAAAGTGCAAGATGGATAAAATCTCATAATATCCATATTTGATGTATATTTGCTATGCACTTACGGAAAGAAGCAAGACAAGAATTAGAAATCCCATTATAGTTCACCAACCCAAGTATCCCCAAACTACTCTTAGCACATTAGCAAAAACAAATATCGAGGGTTTGAGCAAGGGGTACCAAATTGGGCTATAAGCCTAATATAATTGTATTACAATCTACAATGCCATGTACATGTCAAAGATTAGGCAATAAACATTAACTGTATACTCTGTTTAAAGCATTGGATTTAAATTTTAGGTGCCACAGCCTCATAGAAATCGGATTCTCCAAAAAGTTACTGTGAATTTGGAGGCAATTCAGAATGCGCTAGTGGATAATGGAGTCTCAATTATTGGCATTTATGGAACGGGAGGGATCGAGAATACGACCCTGGCAAGGCGAATCTACTACGGTACCCTGAATGATCCCAGCAGCTCTTATAGCCATGTTTATTGGGTCAATGTATCAAAAAATTACAGCATTCGTGGAATGCAAAATGACATCTCCAGAGAAATTGGTTTTGACATTTCGTATGAGGACGATGAAATGAGAAGGGCAAAAATATTGTCCAGGGAGTTGACCAAATCTAAATTTCTAATAATTCTAGATGGCGTATGGAATGCCTTCAGTTTGAAGGATGTGGGACTTCTCGTTCATTTGAACGGGTCTAAGGTGATTGTAACTTCTCGATCATTGGTGGTGTGTCGCGAGTTGGGTTGTCACAAGAATATTAGAGTGCAGCTTCTCCCCGAGTTTGATGGCCGGAAATTATTCCTGGATAAATCTTGGGCGGTCTGAAGAGACTCTACCTAGTCCTGAGATTTTAATAAGGGTGGATGTATCTTTGGGGAACTACCACTAAGTTTCCAGATCAAGCTTGCCATAAATAAAGGAGGAATGGTGTGCTTTTCTTGAATATAGAACTACTTGCATGTCTGATAATTAGCTTACGAAAAAACATCAAGAATCGACAAAAATAATACAAAGATCATTAGATAGATATAGAGGCAATCTAAAATCTTCATAACAATTTTTTTTTCTGCCATTAACTTATATATGTGACAATATACAAGGAATGTCAGTACATTTAGTTGTCTACAAGGGTTTCCAAACAAGCCCTAAAACAAGGAAATAAAAATAATGTTATCAGTCCACTGAGCTCCAACTTCAACTTCAAGTCCTTCATTGGATCATCACGCAGATTCTCTTAAGCCTATATGCCTCCATACCCATCTCTCTTCATTTCCTCCTATTCCAATCAAACAAATTCCATATCAACACAAATACAAATATGCTACTCAATTCAAAACACAATAAGCAAGCAACAAAGTGAAGTGCAAGATGGATCAAATCTCAGAATCCCAATTTAGTTCACAAATTCAACACAGATCCTAGTGTACCCAAAATACATTTAGCACATTCGCATCAAAAAAAAAAAATCGAGGTTTTGACATGTTTAAAAAATATTGAACTCTTTTTTATAATCTTTAAGATCGATAGAAACATACCATGGATTCCCACCAACTAGCCGTTGTAGCCAATGCCCTATGTTCCAAACCAGCACACCTAAACAAACAAAAAAAGGTAGTGACAATGGTGATAGTCAATAAGCTAGCAATTAGTAACTTGTGAACTATTCAACAATGCAAAGAAGATTTAGCAGGAAACTTAAACGCAATGTTTGTTGCTGCTTACATTATCAGCAACTATTGTCTTAAGCATACTAACAAGCTGCAACACAATGAGCCAACCAGTTCAAAAAAGCTACTTTCATATTAATAAAGCAGAGTATATATTTACCTTGAATTGGCATGCACTTCAAATCCCGTTATAGAATCCTTGAGTCGAACAAGACTTGGACTATAAGCAAACGGTCTAATAGCGTGGCAACCAGAACCCATTTCTCTAGTACTTTTTAGAAATGGATTATACACAAACAAGTACATGTGGTTGCTCAACATCAGTATTTCCCCGTTATCTAGAAAACTGATGAGTCTGCAGCAATAGAACTTGTTACTCTCAGCTGAACTAAAGTTGAAAGAAATTACTTTGGTCCATGAATCTTGTACACCGTATTCCTTCATCAACCATATGTGAAAACTTGTATCTGTAGTTTCAGTTACAAATAGGCAACCTGCCAATTCCCCAAGATCGCGATATTGGTATCTATTGCTCATCTTCATATGCGGTGGAAGTGGAACTCTTCCAAACTTTTCATCTTCGGAGTCAAAAGAAACTAGAATCAAACCTGAACTACGGTTATCTCTACTAAACCAATGAAGGGCACCTTGAAAGAAATAAGACCCAAACATATACTCATTACGTCCAAATCCTCTCCATTTGGTGTCAGCACAATGACCAATGGTTTTCCAGGAGCATCCTTTCTCAATAGTACAAATCTTAGCTGCATCAACCGTCACTTCACCCGTCATACACAAAAGTTTGAATGTATTAGCCTTTTCGCTAAAACCAAACCCAAATGCGCAACAAGTGGGCAAACTATTGTTTCCATCATGTGCAGGAAGTGTAATGAGTTCGCTCGTTATTGGATTCCATATCAAAGCAATCCCTTTGGTCTCATTGAAGTAGCAGAGTAACCCATTACAAGAATTGACAAAATCTGGTGTGCCCCATCTGAGCCAACTCAATGTAGGCTTAATACAAAGATCATTAGGCTGGCCGCGGATTTGTGGGGGTTGAAGTAAAGTATTGAGCTTTATGTCAAGAAATTGAGAACCATTGGGGTAATATAAGTTAGCCAGGTAAAGGTTTATTTCTCCAGGCTTATCATAAAGGCTTTGGAAATATACCTCAACCTTTGCAGTGGCCTGGTGCAGTTTGACGAATTGGGGGTCGGTGATGAGTTGGAGCCATGATTTGCAGACACTTTTGCTAGAAACTAGGGTTTTGATGGGCAATCTGAGCATAATTTCCACGAGAATGTGACTCGGAAGATCTGTGATGCCCGAGGAAGAAGAAGAAGAAGAAGAAGCTGTCCAGTGCTCTCCTCCCTTTTTTGGTCTCTTCCGAGGAGCTTCCATGGTCAATGTTGCTAACTGATTATCTGAAGAAGACGCAATAGATTAGACCAGCATTCAATAGATTGCTGATTGAAGCTAATTACCACAGCAAATCAAATTGCTAGAAACTGAAGAGATAAGGTAGAGAATACGTACCAACGATAACGGGTTAGATTGGGATTCTCAGACTGAGTGATTCGACTGATCCTCTGGTTCAGAAACTAGGGTTAAGGATATGCTGTTCGGAAAGGGAATCGAATAGCTCGTACGGTAACTATATATAGTGTAGTCATGTCTCCTAAATCAGGAAAATTACCAAAATATGACACCAACTTGAACTAGGATTTCTTAGCTAACACATAAAATTGGAATGTTTCTCAGTTTTTATTTTTAGGTTAAATAGTTGTGTACCTCCTAAACTTACTATTTTTTCGGATTTTGGTCTTAAACTATGGTTTGGTATGATTTGAGTTTCTAGACTCTGGTATTATTTTTTTTAAATTAAGCCTAAGTTATTGATTGTAGTCGATTTTGATGTGGCACGTCAGTTTATGGTGATCCGTCATCATCATGCCACGTAAGGCATGTCCTCCTCTTTTATTGAAATAATAATAAGAGATCGTAACTAGGGCTGACAATTTGGGTCATAACTCATTACACGATATGAAGTTAAGCGGGTTTGAGTTCAACTTAATCGAGTTCCTGTCTATTTTTTCGACCCGTTTAATAATCTTGTCAGATTCGTGTTGAACCCATATAACCCACATAACTCGCTTAATTAAACGAGTCATTATCGTTTCATTTGATGTAAGTTATGTGGATTGAAAAATTACATTCACCAACAACAACAAAAAGAACGTCTTTTATATATATAAAGAAAACTAAATATTCAATATGATTTTTATTTGTTCAATTGAATCCTTGGTAGGTTTTAATATGTTCTTTTGTCTATTATTATCGCAAATTTGTAGTTGCAATCTCTGACTCTGATTGTTTATTAATAGCAAATAATATATGTTAGTTCATTGTTTCGTAGAAAAGAAAAAGAAGGTTAGATAATAATATTTAGATTACCCTAATTTAAGCTTAAAACTTAATATTGTTTGAAAATATGTATATTTATAACTCTTAATCACAATTTGGATATCTCACGTGGCGCCACATCATTGCTCTACTGCCACCTCATAAAAAAATAGATGAAATATATAACAGTGTTAGATAATGTACTATTTATACCACATAAACTTTCAATTGAGTACTTGGACCATGCATTGGCTAAAGTTTCATTTTAATCACTACTTAAACTATTTAACCAAACTTTAATAGCCAAATTGACCCTTATCTCATATCTAATCACTTTGTGCTCTAATTTTTGGATACTCTAAACAATCCAATTTCCATTCCTACAATTATATTTAACGGAGTATACCCATAATTCAGTCATGTGCTCAACTCATTGCTTTTTTTTTTTTTTTTTGAAATTTCAAAAATACTCTTCACTCATTCTTCTTCATTAATCAAATCCAAACTACGGCTATCTCTACTAATCCAATGAAGGGCACCTTGAAAGAAGTAAGCCCCAACACATATAATCATTAAGTCCAAATTTTTTCCGTTCGGTGTTAGCACAATGATCAATGATTTTCCAGGAGCATCCTTTCTCAATACTATATATCTTAGCTGCATCAACCGTCAGTGAACCCATCATACACAAAAGTTTGAATCTATTAGCCTTTTGGCTAAAACCAAACCCAAATGTGCAACAAGTGGGCAAACTATTGTTTCTGTCATGTGCAGGAAGTGTTTTGAACTCGCTCGTTATTGGATTCCATATCAAAGCAAGCTCGTTGGTTTCACTGACGTAGCAGAGTAACCCATTACAAGAATTGACAAAATCAGGTGTGCCCCATGTGCGCTTAATACAAAGATCATTAGGGTCGTGGCAGAATTGTGAGGGTTGAAGTAAAGTATTGAGCTTTATGTAAGGAATTTGAGAACCATTTGGAAAATTGAAGTTAGCCATGTAAAGGTTTATTTCAACTTGAAGTAGGATTTCTTAGCTAACACATAACTGGAATTACCGACAAGACGGGAAAATTGAGAAGGCATTTTGACACATCGAAAAGTGAAAGGAAAATGCAGAATTCTGAGCTGTGGTAATTGAATATTGTGTTCGGCTAAAAATTGCAAAAATGAGGTAGAGAGTCGGAAAATATTGAGAAATTACTTAATTGTTCCTTCAATTTATTATATATTTTTTCTAATGATATAAGTAATTATATTTAGCCATATGCAAATTTAAATAATAAAAAATATACCAAATATTTCACATTTTTATGTTATAAATATTCAAATTTTTAAATGTATTCGTAATTATATTTGATTTGCATATTTACAATATTAGAATTTAATTTATTAAAAAATGAGAGACATATATGTTTTTTAACTCAAATAGCAGGAGTTAAATTTTTGAAAAAATAAGGACATCGTAGACATTTCATATAAAAAATTACAAGTCAATGTAAATGTTGATACAAAAATTAACAATTATAAAATAATTTGATTATATATTTAAAACAAAAGTATATATAAATCAAGCAAAAAATAATATTTGTACTTAATTGATTTATTAGTAATTTAGTATTAAAAGAAAAGACAAAATTAAATTTTTATCTCAAATGACGTGAGAGTAATTTATAAAAATACGAGGATATTTAGATCATTTAAGATAATAAATGAAGGGCAAAAAAGTCATGTGACTTTCCTACCACTTGGAAAAATTCATGGAAATTTAAAATCTCATGAACTCGGGAAAGTTAACTCACTTAAGAATCCTACTTTCCCACTCTCTTTCCCTTGACTTTTTTTTTCCAAACATAGTATTCTACTTTAATCATCAACTTACTCTTATCACCCTCACTTTCCATTATCAAAATAATGAATCCCAATTGACGTAGGATTTGAACACAAAACCTCTTTTGAAAAGAAAAAAACCAACTCTCACCAATTGATCCATACACTCAATTCTTAACAAATTAAAACCAATACTTATTTAATAGGTAAAATAAGCAGAACTTCTCTGCTATTTTTGTTTCAATATGAATATGTTTTTTTTTTCTTTTCCTTTTCCGAAAAGTTAATTATAATCAATTACATATAATATTCTTAAAATAAGTCAATTAGTTTCGTTACAACATTTGTGATACGAGAGGAATGATATAACACGAACTAACTCATTCTTATTTTTTTTAAAACACTCATTTTGGTATGAAGATGTTGTATTTTATAATTTCCACATAATTCACAATTTTTATGACTATAAATTATAATATTTTTCAGTTGATAGCTTAACTTGGATTCAATTTTTATGCAACGTGATTCAAAAACACTAAAAAACTATTAGTTTGTGTTTCATTTGTTTTCAAATATATTATTAGACAATTTTCAAAAACAATGAGATTTCAAAACGGTTACTAGTGTATATGACCAGGTACAAAATAATATCTAACTTATGATTCATATTTACTAGAATACTGCATACATATCACTAAAAAAAATTACTATTTTTAATTATTA
>JAYMTA010003226.1:0-14711 GCA_036897625.1 Pelargonium cotyledonis | reverse complement strand
GATTGTCCGTCGCAAATGTCCGTCGTAAAATCAAAGATTTACAACGAAATTTCTTCGTAAATTCCGTCGCAAATAGGCATCTTTCTTGTAATGACCATCCAGCATTAAAGGGAAGAGTAGAACTTCTAAAAACCTCTCTTAACGTTTGAGCGAGTACATACGATTGAGCACATATTTCCAAATTGTTTTTTGTTGGTGACAATTCCGCATATGACAACAATTATTCGGTAGTTGCTAAATACTTTCTTTTCTATTATAATTAAAGAGTTGGTATACGTGCTCAGTTGACTGGATACGACCAAATAGTGCATTCATATTTTAATAATTTAATGTTGTCTATAAATGGCCACCAAAATTTAAAATTGCTCATACGTCAATGGCCTCTCTGTCAATCTTGTCTGTGCCTATTTTAACATTATTCATCAATTAACATATATATTCATTTTTTTGCATCAAATATTAGTATATTATATGCATATAAGTTGCCTACAAGCTGATTTGAATTGCATTTCCTCGAAGGTTACTTATTCACAATTAATCCTGGCAGCCACTGAGCTCTATAAAGCATGTTGAAAAGAAGAAAAAAAAACCCACTTACGATCTCTTGCTTAATCACTCGTGTTACTGATTATAACCCCATTTTAGGTCCGTAATCAAGATTGTTCATCCACATCCTGCAGCCTATAGCTGAGCTATATATATAGCTACTTTTATTTACTTCACTGTAAGTATACATTATGTATTAATAATATTTAAATTGCTTTCATATATTTGTTATTTATTGATTTACAGAAAGTTTAAGTGTCTCTCCTCAGAGATTTTTGCGAGTGAATTTAGTTGTAATTATCTGACTCGCAATTGTCCTCATGAAATCACTAGCAATATTAAGTTAGAGGCCATTTAACGAGGGACATATTCTCTCCAAAAGTCCCTCGCAAAACTTGTATTTTTTTGTAGTGTTGTCAGTGATTCAATATTCTTAAACTTGGTAAATACGTATCGCTGGTTAATTCTCAATTATAGCTCGAGCATATGTGCAATTCAAGTTTCAATATCCGATTTCGTTTGTTCAATATACAGGGGAGATCTAGAATATGGCAGAAAATCGAGTAGTTCCTGAATTCCTTGACGGTACTAACTACGATATTTGGAGTAGTTGGATGAAAATGTATTTATTGAGTCAAGATCTGTGGGACGTTATTGAAGAAGAAGAAGAAGAAGAAGAAGAAGAAGAGAAAGCTAGTAGTACATTATTGAAAGCAAATGAATCATATTCTAGTACTAATACCAAGAGTTGGAGGAAAAAGAATGCATTGGTACTACATGCCATTCACATGTCATGCACTAGAAGCATTGTTTATAAAATTGGTACACTTGAATCCGCCAAGGAAGTTTGGGATAGCCTGAGATCAATCAGCATCAATCAACAGCCTGAATTGGAATTGGTCGAGAAACCACTCGATGATCAATCTGATAGCGAGTCTAGTAGCGAATCTGATGCTGACTTGGATTATGATCCATTTATCAGAGCTACAATGGAAGAGGACTTGAGCATTATGCAAAAGTTTCTTGAATCTCACCCACGACCATGCTTGGGAGAGCCGGTGTTTCCCGGAGGCAAGACTGCTCTTCATCAGGTAATAAAGGAATCAAACTTTACAATAGCAGAGTGGTTGGTGGAGCGAATGGCAGAAATTGATCTTGCAATACAAGACGAGAGTGGTTACACAGCTTTTGCGCGCGCATCAAATTATAGCCATCCCAATGTTTTGAAGCTGCTACAGATGATGGTGTCAAAGAATACAAAATTGCCTACAATTTATAAAGATGAGCACAGAATTCCAGTGGTAATTGCTTCTTGGAAAGACTTCATAGATACAACTCGTTATCTTTACAGTGTCACTGATACATCTATTTTAAGTCCAGAGAACGGCTATGCTGGTGTTCACCTTCTTATCAACCGTATTAACAGCAAATTATTTGGTAAGATCAACCAACACAAAGTCCTATATATGCTGTTTTTACTTTTATTTTTTCATATTTTTTCTACACTGCTTACTATAAGTTGTGCAACAGATATAGCTTCAGAGCTTGTTGAGAAATTTCCTGACATTCTTAAGCAAGATAAGTTGTACATGCGCTGGCTAAAATGTTTTCTACTCTCCAGAATTCAAGTGGGCTTAAGAAATCAATTAGTAAGTTTATATTAGTTACTGCATATCTATGTCAATAGTTAACCAACATAAACGCGTGTGTGCACAAGCGGTGATCCAACTGTTGATTCACTCGCTCTACAACAAGTCTCGTTTGTGCACTTATTTGTGTGCTATAGTTTGTTAATTGTTTTTATGTCATACTAGAAAAAAGAAACACTTACTTGCATATCCATCTCATCATCTCATTTATGTGATTAGGTCTGTTCAAACTCAACTGGTGGGTGCCAAAATATCATAAATACTTGGAATATTTCCACAATCTACTAGGTACTCTCTCATTTGCTCTGTTTTTGTGCCCCCCTTCAAAATTCACTACAAGAAAGATGGCTATAGAATATATGTATTTTGGCCACTTCTAAAGCTGCAATTCTTGTAGTGATTGTTTGCTCCTTTTCCTCTTCATGTAATTCCTATAATGCTTTTTTATTTTCATGATTTATCTGATCAGGAGTACCTATTCGGTCAAGAGATAATGCTGAAAAATCTGTACATGATCAATGCAAGGCATTTCTGGAATTGGTTTGTGCCAAGATGTCAACTTTCGATATCAATACGCAGACAGAAATTGTTTGTGAAGCCATGGTTGAAGCTGCAAAAAATGGAACTGTTGAGTTCATTACAGAGATGGTTAAAGCTAATCCCAAATACCTCAATGCCAAAATACATGGTAAAGGCATATTTTGGCATGCAGTTGAGAACCGTCAAGAAAATGTTTTCAACCTCATACATTGGGTTATTGAAGACAAGGATTCATTCCTATCACATGACAACAAAGACAAAAATAACATTTTACATTTGGCGGCGCAATTGGCACCTTCATCTATACTTGATCGGACATCGGGTCCACCTCTGCAAATGCAGAGAGAACTACAATGGTTCAAGGTTATTCAATTATATTTAGCTTTCTTGCAAATTGTCAGATTTACATTTGTATTTTTATTGGACAATCAAGATAGATTTTAAGTTCGGATTAATTTAGTTTAGAATGAGCGACAAATAAGATTAATACGTGAACTTGTGCATCGCAGGAAGTTTGGGATGTGGCCAAACCTCGATATAGGGAAGATTTGAATAAAGATATGCAAACACCTCGTCAGTTATTTTCTGAATCCCATAAAAATTTGATCGATGCTGGAGAGAAAGCCATGAAAGATATAGCTCAATCCTCGACTGTTGTTGGAGCTCTCATTGTGACTGTCATGTTCGCTGCAGCCTTCACGCTTCCTGGTGGTAACAATCAAGATACGGGCATACCATTACTAGTGAGAAAAGCTCTTTTCAAGATCTTTATGATAAGTGATGCGCTGTCTCTCCATTCGTCTACTACTTCAGTTTTGGTGTTTTTAGGAATCCTCACGTCGCGTTATGCTGAAGATGATTTTCTTCTAAGGTTACCGCGAAAGTTAATGATAGGTCTTGTCACTCTTTCTTTCTCTATAACAACCATGATGGTATCGTTTTGTGCGGCCCTAGCTCTCATGAGCGACGGGCAGTTACAATTCATTTTACCAATTGTGTTACTAGCTTTTGTTCCAATCATTCTTTTCTTGTCCTCAATACTTCCCCTTCTTAGAGAGATTTTTATGTCTACTTTCGGACCAAGCATCTTTGACAAGAATACAAAGTCCCCGCTGAAGAAAGAATGCAAGCAAACGAGCGTTGATACAAAACTCTCAATCAAGAAAGAAGAAGAGAACATAGCGAACAACAATATTCCATCAAGTTTCGGTAAGGAATTACAAATCACGAAAGAAGGGGAGGACATAATACACAATTTATCAAGGGTTGACATGGAACTCCCCAAGAAGAAAGAAGACAAGAACATAATGTACAGCCCATCTATTGTTGATGAAATAGTGTAGTTTTTGCAAAATTGTTCCGAGCAAGAAAATGACGCAGCCATATTGTTGCCTTGATGATCAAGTGTAGCTAACAGTAACTCGTGCATATATGGCTCCTATTTTCTCTTATTTGTGTCTTGTGTAGAATCTTCGGACTAATTGCTCCCACCTTAAGACCAAAATAATGTTTGTCAAGTCTTTTTCATTTTTTAATATTTTTATATTGTTAGTACCTAAAGGGTCTCTTTGTCAATGGCCCACTCGATTGAATCTTGTCTGTACCTATTTTAACATTATTCATAAAGATCTGTATATGCATTTCCTGGAAGGTTACTTATTGACAATCCAGGCAACGACTAGACTGCAGGCTCAGCTCGATCAATAAAGCATGATGAAAAGAAGAAAAAACAGAACACTTGCCATATCTCTTGCTTAATCGATATCTCTTTTGTTGCTGCAGGTTATAATCCTAGTTGAGGTCCGTAATTGACATTGTTCCCCAACATCCTGCAGCCTATATAGCTAATCTTCTTTACTTTCACTGTAAGTATATATATATATATATATATAGATTCTGTATTATAGTTGAATTGCTCTGCTTTTCTTCGAACTCAAAAGATAGAAGTTTTATTGAATCAAATCGGTAGAAAACATAGACTGAATCGAGGGAGGGGGTGATCTCCAATGAAAACATAGAGTAGAAGAGTATATGCACCAAAGCCTTGCTGGCCTTGTAGTTAAATACCTTGAGTTTCAGTTGTGAAAACTCGATTTCGAGTCTTACATCTGGCCAGAGGTGGCCGGGTGCCAGTTGGTGAATCCGGCCCCCTCCAGCCAATATTCCTTCATTTGAAGATATTTTGTTGGGTCAAATGTAGTGTTTTCTAAAAATAACAAAATTCATTTTTTTCTCTTGCATGAAATATTTTACAACTAGCTACCTCACACCGCATAAATGCATATATTAATTTCAGTGTTTCATTACAAACAATGCATATTGTATACACTTGGAAATTGAAATATGTTGTGATTTTGTAGTCAAGTATATAAACATGTAATTTAACCTATTTATACATATTGTCAAATAATTATCAGGGGAAGAATGGCAGAATATTCGGTAGTTCCTATAGTTCTTGACCGTAGCATTAGCAACTATGAGATTTGGAGTAATTGCATGGAAATGTATCTATTGGGTCAAAATCTTTGGGATGTTATTGAGCATGAAGAAGAAGAAGAAATCTCATTTTCTTACCGAAATTGGTAACCTTAAATCAGCCAAGGAAGCTTGGGATCTCTTGAAATCACTAAATACGACTGATCAAACACCAAGTTATCATCGTAATGATCATATCGTTGACGTTGTTGATGAGGCACCACGTCATCCTTGGGAGAGTACCATGGCACAAGAACAATCACCTGATAGCTCTGACACCGAAATTGAGGATTACAGTACTCACAGTCACAGAGGTATATAAATATAGATATTTGATGATTTGTATACGCATGTGACTATATATGTACGTGTATATAGTCACGTGTATGTATGTATGTATGTAACTATACGTGTATATATTTGATTTTTTGCGTCTGAAGTAAACAGGTTTCAGTCGTCAAGGCTATGAGCAACTTATAAGAGCTACCAAGGAAGGGGACTGGACAAGTATGAAAACTTTCGTTGATGGTCACCCTGGGGCACTGAGGTTGAGAGCGTTTCCTAGAGACCGGACAGCTCTTCATTATGCAATAGATTGTGATCACATAGAGATTGCACTGAAAATCGTTGACCTAATGGCAATAGATGATCTGGAAATAGAAGACAGAGATGGGTACACAGCTCTTGCTCTTGGCGCCAAATCCAAACATCCGAGCATGCTCCACTTGCTAATGCTCATGGTTTCGAAGAATCCGATGTTGCCGTAGGTACCGTCAAGCATACGGTAGATACCCAATAACAATTGCCAGTGCCAAAGGCTTCAAGGATACAACTTATTTTCTCTACCGGTTCACGGATATAGAGTGGCTGATTGAAAGGGACGAGGACGACAACGTGGGTGTCACTCTTCTTTTCAATTGCATTAATGCCAATTTTTTTGGTAAGCAACATTATTTTGTTTGATGCCAGTTTTAATTATATTCTTGAACCAAGATATGCTAAGTCAAATGGTGAAAGCATTTTGAATTTTGTCTGAGATTTCAAGATTCGAGTCTTTTTGTCGAGATAGAAATTTGTAGAGTAAAAAATTATCTTGAATCTTATTCTTATATCTACATGCCATAGTGTAGATATAGCTTCAAATCTTGTTGAGAGATTCCCACATATTCTTCAACAACGTATGGGTGACGCATACCCCATACATGCATTGGCTACCATACACAAGGAAAACGGCCTTCATGAATCAGGTGAAAGCATACATCAAACTATAAAAATAGTGAATTTAATTATTTGATTAAAACCCTCTTTTCTGAATTAAGTTGCCTGATTAGGGGTACTCACACTCAACTGGTGGCTGGCAAAATCGAGGAAATTGGCCAACATTGTGCATCATTTACCAGGTTCTTTCTCTAAACACTTAAACATCTACATTGAATGCTCTCAATGCATTGAGAGTTGAGACCACAAATAATTTCTTAATAAACATTGGAACCTTTGATGTCAGGGAATCTTTAAAAGTTAAGTTAAGGAGGTTTTGGACAGTGATGATTACTTTTATTTTTTTAAAATTTGTTAATCAATTGTATAGTACTACGGACAAATAGAACAAAACTATTGATAATATAATAATTTGGGACGTACTATATAATTCAAATTTGATGAGAACCTTTGCTGAGCCTATATTTCCTAAATATTTGCATGCTTTTTTAAGTGGTTTTTGTTTTGTTTAATGTTGGTGGCCGGACTAGCTAGGTCTCCAGAATGTGTCAAATGATGATCGGAGACTGGTTGATGAAGCCCGTCACTTTCCCCGGTTGGTATGTGCCGAGTTGTCAACTTTACCCATCCACGCTTTCCAGGAAATTGTTTACGGTGTGATGATGAATGCTGCGAAAAATGGAATTATATTTTGAGTTCGTCATTGAGATGCTGAAAGTCAATCCCAATGTTAAGGAATCCAAAGACATGAGTCGATACATATTCTGGCTTGCAGTTGAAAATCGCCAAGAGAAAGTCTTCAACCTCATCTATGGAGTCGCCAATACACAAAAGGATTCACTGCTATCATATGTTGACCTCCACAAAAATAATATATTGCATCTGGCCGCAAAAATGGGACCTCTCTCCATACTCGATCGCACCTCAAACCCAGTTTTAATAATGCAAAGAGAGCTTCAATGGTTCAAGGTATGTAAATCTTTACGTACGATCGATCGAGCAGGTCCGGTCGTCTTGTTAATATTTATTGAAAATTTGCATATATATTTCTCATTACAGGAGGTGTCGAAGGTGGTTCAGCCTCGGTACAGAGACGAGTTGAACATGGATAATTTAACACCTAGTCAGTTATTTACTAAAAGTCATGCGAAATTGCTGAATGTTGGGACATTGATTGTTACTATTATGTTTTCATATGTGATGCATGCGTTGTCTCTCTATTCGTCCACAACTTCTGTTTTGGTATTTTTAGACTTACTCCTATCGAGTTTCACCGAAGAAGATTACCTCCTGAGATTACCAAGGAAATTCATGATAACAACCATGATGATAGCATTTTGCACCACCCTATCGCTTATGCTGCATGGACAGTTGCAGCTTATTTTGCCTATTGTGCTACTGGCTACTGTTCCAGTCATTCTCCTTTTGTCCTCGATACTTTCCTTCCTTTCTGCTTTTTTCATGTCAACTTTCGGACCAAGTATCTTTGACAAGAAAACGAAGCTCCCACTCGGAAAAGACAAAACCAGTCCTCCAGATGTTGATACGGAGCTCCCAAACATGAAAAGAAGGTGACATAGATGCATCTTAAAAAGAAACACATTATTGTTGGCGATATTGTGTAGTTTACCAGTTTATGTATGCTTTTGATGATGCTCTGGCTTTGTAGGGTGTTTCTTATATGTAATAAGAACAATACATTTAAATGAATGCAGCAAGAAGTGATAACACTTTCTATCTTAAAGGTGAATTTCATGTTCTTACTTGGTTGACTAGACTTCAATAGTCTTTATTTGTCTTTAATGCTCTGAAGGTCCCTCATCTATTGAAAAGTTACCCGACAGGTCCCTAACGAATCTCCAACAAAAGAATAAGTCATAATAGTTTTCTACATAAAAGAAAATTGGTCTTGCAAGTCCCACCGTTAGTTCGGGTGACGTCTCATTTTCAATTTTTAATTGTTTTAAAATAATGTCACGTTTAAAAGTAAATAATAATAACATAAATTATAATGCCACGTGGCGCTGATGTGGCTTTTTAAATAGTTTTAAAATTTTAATTAAAATGACATGTGTCGCTTATTGGTTGTTCAAAAGTTAATTTTTAAACCAATCATTAAGTGACACGTGTCATTTTAATTTTTTAAATTATAATAACATACTTTTAAATGCCACATCAGCATCATATGTGAAAATAAATCGAAAATAATATCAATTAAAATGTCACGTGGCGCCACGTCACTCAAACTAACAAATCCATTTGGTCAAACTAACGGTAAGATTTGCGTGACCAATTTTTCTTTATATGGGAAACTACTGGGTTATTCTTTTGTTGGGAATTTAGCTGGTGACTTTTTAATATGTGAGAGACCTTCAAAGTATTAAACACTCGTTCTTTTTAATGTCTTCTATTTCGGTCATAAACTATTGAGTCAACTATAATTTCGTGTCATATGTATAACATTACCATATTATTTAGGGAACACCATTATCATCATTATAAAATTCTAAGAACATGTTAATATTCAATTGAAATCTACTACTAAGTTGGACCTTCACTATATTTGTTTACTCCCTCCGTCCCAAAATGAATATCCTACTTTCAATCTTGAGAAAAATTAAGGGAAAGTTAATTAGTGTGGTATGTTTACTATTGTATCCTTATGATCATGTGTTTATAAATTTTAATTAACTTTTTATAAGGGTATTATTGACAATTCATGCATAACTAACTTACTAGAAAAGAAAACAAGACACTCATTTTGGGACGGAGGGAGTATTAGTTTTCACATCATTCATATATAGTCAAACAATAGTTTGGTGCATTCCAAAGACCATGAAAATGTCAATTTCCGAAATTAGTTGACACTTTCTTCGTTGTATATATTTTATTTTTTTGAATGAGGTTGTATATATTCTTAAGTTGGCGTGACGATTCATATCATAAAACAAAAATTATTTGTCGGTACATACTTGGCAGACTGATACGATCGGTTAAGTCTTTATATTTTTTCCATTTTATTTGTTCATACTTTAAAGGCGTCTACCCGATTGAATCTTGTTTGCACCTGTTTTAACATTATTCATCAACTGATATGTATATGAAATTTGTTTGCATCGAATATTAGTAAATTATACTCTATTTCATTAGGCCGGTTTGAATTATTGCATTTCCTCGAAGGTTACTTATTCACAATCCTGGCAACGCTAATTGGCTCTATAAAGCATGATGAAAAGAAGAAAAGAAAGCACTTAATTACTATCTCTTGCATGCTTAATCTCTTTTGTTACTGATTATAATCATAGTTAATTGAGGCCCGCAATTAACATTGTTCATTCAGATCCATAGCTGAGCTATATTGCTACTCTTATTTACTCTCACAGTAAGTATATATATTATTTATTATAGTTAAGTTGTTTTCCTTTTTAATTGTTTTTGTGTATTTAGAAAAAATTCATGTGAACTAACTCTCTCTATCTCGTGAGGGATTTTTGCGCGCGAGATCCATAGCTGAGCTATATTGCAACTCTTATTTACTCTCACAGTATAGTTAAGTTGTTTTCCTTTTTAATTGTTTTTGTGTATTTAGAAAAAACTCAGAGAGAGAGAGAGAGAGAGAGAGAGAGAGAGAGAGAGAGAGAGAGAGAGGTTTTAGTGGTGATTATATGCCTCGCAACTGTCCTTATTCGCAAAATCTAGTTAGAGGTATGCCTCGCAACTGCCCTTATAAAATTACTCGCAAAATCTTCGCAAATCTAGTTAGAGGTCATTTAAGTATTTAACGAGGGATACCAATACCAAGAGTTGGAGGAAAAAGAATGCTTTGGTACTACATACAATTTACATGTCATGCACCACCGACATTGTTTTCAAAATTGCTACACTTGAATCAGCCAAGGAAGTTTGGCGTAGCTTGAAATCAATCAACATCAATCAACAACCTGAACTGGAATTGGTGGAGAAACCACTCGATGAACCTGATAGCAAGTCCATTGGCATAGATGAGTTTGACTCAGGTACGTATGTAGATACGCTCGTACAAACATAAAAATGACCTCTTCATTCCAAATAAGTGTCATGTTTTAGTGTTGTATATTTCTTCAAAAATGTAAATGAAACAAGACATTTATTTTGGGATAGTCTTTGTGATTAATTCTGATTGATTATTGTATCGATCTTGTGCGCAGACTTGGATACATTTATCAGAGCTACAATGGATGAGGACTTGAGTAGAATGCAAGAGTATCTTGCTTCTCACCCGAGATCATGCTTGAATGTGTGGGTGTCTCAAGGCGATACTGCTCTTCATCACATGATAGAGGAATCAAAGTTTGAGATCGCAGAGTGGTTGGTGGAGGAAATGACAGAAAAAGATCTGGAAACAGAAGACGAGACTGGTTACACAGCTTTTGAATGCGCATCAAATAATAGCCATCCCAAAATTTTGCAGCTGCTACAGCTGATGGTGTCAAAGAATAAAGAGTTGCCTAATATTGGTAAAGATGAACTGAAGATTCCGGTGGTAATTGCTTCTTGGAAAGGCTTCGCAAAGACAACTCGTTATATTTACAGTGTCACTGATAAAAATATTTTAGGACCAGAGAACGACTGTGCAGGTGTTCACCTTCTTATCAGCTGTATTAGCAGCAAATTATTTGGTAAGATCAACCAAAAAAAATGACCTATGTTTTTTTTTTTCTTCGCAAAACTTCTGCACTGCTTACTATAAATTGTGCAACTGATATAGATTCGGAGCTTGTTGAGAAATTTCCAGACATTCTTAAGAAACATGATGGGGAAATGTACCCTGTACATGCGCTGGCTAAAATGTTTTCTACTCTACAGCCTACAAGTGGTCATAAGAAATCAATTAGTAAGTTTATATCCCACTAATTAATTACTGCATATGATCTATGTCAAAAGTTAAATCCAGCTGTTGATTCTCTCTGCCGTTTGTGCACTATAGTTTGTTAAATGAATCTGTTCATACAAGAACAAAGAAACATATATACTCGCATATATATTCATCTCATTTATGTGATTAATTAGGTCCGCTCAAACTCAACTGGTGGGTGTCAAAATATCAGAAATACATGGAATATGTTAACCGTCAACCTGCAGGCACTCTCTAGCTCATTTGCTCTGTTTTTCCTCTTCATGTAATTCCTAGCTAAAATGTTTTTGTTTCTCGTGATTTATCCGATCAGGAGTACCCATTCGGTCAAGAGAAAATGATGAGAATTCTGTACATAATCAAGCCAAGGCATTTCTGAAATTGGTTTGTGACAAGATGGCATCTTTTGATATCAATACACAGACAGATATTGTTCGTCATGCCATGGTTGAAGCTGCAAAAAATGGAACTGTTGAGTTCATCACAGAGATGGTTAAAGCTAACCCCAAATTTATCAATGCCAAAGCAGGGAGTGGAGGCATATTTTGGCATGCAGTTGAAAATCGTCAAGAAAATGTTTTCAATCTCAGACATTGGGTTATTGAAGATAAGGATTTATTCCTATCAAATGCCAACGATGACAAGAATAACATATTACATTTGGCGGCAAAGTTGGCACCTTCATCTATACTTGATAGGTCATCAGGCCCAGCTCTTCAAATGCAAAGAGAACTACAATGGTTCAAGGTAATTCAGTTATATTTAGCTTTCCTGAAAATTGTTAGATTTACATTGGTATTTAATTTCTTGGAGAATCAAGATAGATTCTAAGTCCAGAATAATTTAATTTAGAATGAGCGACATATAAGATCAATACGTGAACTTGTTCATGGCAGGAAGTCTGGAATGTGGCCAAACCTCGATACAGGGAAGATTTGAACATAGATAAGCTAACACCTCGTCAGTTATTTTCTGAATCCCATAAAAATTTGATCGATGCTGGAGAGAAAGCCATGAAAGATATATATAGCTCAATCTTCGACTGTTGTTGGGGCTCTCATTGTTACTGTCATGTTCGCTGCAGCCTTCACACTTCCTGGTGGTAACAATCAAGATACGGGCATACCATTACTAGTGAGAAAAGTTCTTTTCAAGATCTTTATGATATGTGATGCGCTATCTCTCTACTCGTCTACTACTTCAGTGCTGGTGTTTTTAGGAATTCTCACATCGCATTATGCTGAAGATGATTTTCTCCTGAGGTTACCACGGAAACTAATGTTAGGTCTTGTCACTCTTTTTTTCTCTATAACAACTATGATGGTCTCGTTTTGTGCAGCCTTAGCTCTTATGATCGATGGGCAGTTACAATTCATTTTACCAATTGTATTTCTAGCATGTGTTCTGATCATTCTTTTCTTGTCCTCAATACTGCCCCTTCTTAGAGAGATTTATATGTCTACTTTCGGACCAAGCATTTTTGACAAGAATACTAAGTCCCCGCTGAAGAAAGAATGCAAGCAGATGAGTGTGGATACAAAACTCTCAATCAAGAAAGAAGATGTGAACATAATAAACAGCATTAACATTCCATAAAGTTTTGATAAAGAATTCCAAGGCACGAAAGAAGGGGAGGACATAATAAAGAACGTGTCAAATGTGGATACAGTCAGTTGGAAAGAAGAAGAAGAAGATAGGATGATGAACAATTCATCAAGGGTTGATATGGAACTGCCCAACATGAAACAACAAGACAAGAACATAATGTACAGCCCATCTATTGTTGATGAAATAGTGTAGTTTTTGATGACATAATAAACAATTGTTATAGTTCAATCGGGTCTTGAGATTCGCCAAAATTTAACTACTGGTGGTGGGGCAGAAAAGCGAACCTCACCTTTGCAAGACTTTATCAACCTCCTCTTCTATGTTTCTCACCTTTAAGGTCGCAACGCAGGAAGACAAGCAATCTTGCGTGACTCTATTAGTGCTCATTGTAATGGATCATTGCAGTGCACCTCCACTTCAATGCACGCCTACACAGCCAGTGCCTTTTATACCACGACTCAACAGGCGAGGTCGAAGCTCAAGAGCCAGTGCCTTTTACTATTATAGATTTTGTATTGCAATCTCACAGTGAATCTAGTAATCATCATCAGAACAAGTGATTTCAAGTGTTTTGCTTCTCCTGTGTGGTCTAAAGTTCAAGCCTGATTTTTATGCTTGTTTATAAAAAGAAGAAAAAAAGAAAAGAAAAGAGAGTCTAATAGGAGTTGTTTGATGATTTGTCCTCTTGTTAAGGGAGGAGTTTGAGGCAATGGAGCTAGAGTTGGGCCTATATGGGGTCAGAGCTAGAGGACCGACGATCGATAGACAAGACTCTAAAGAGAGAGAGAGTAAATTATAAAACCATTTTCTAGCTTTTCAACGAATGACCGTTTGTACTTACGAAACAAGTTTTTCTCGTGTCGTTATGTGATTTGTTGTTGGTGACAGGAGATCTACTTCGAGTATTGAAGTTCTAGCATTCTAAACATGCCGTCCACTAACGCCAAATGAATTTTAGAACTCACGTATATATATCCTTTCACGCATTAGGTCTGTTAAAACTCAACCGGTGGGTGCCAAAATATCAGAAATACATGGAGTATGTCCACCATCTACTAGGTACGTACTCTCTCATCAGCCACCAATAGTAAACGTCATCACTGATGTCAGCGTCCACGTCAGCATTTTTGTCCACGCATGCAAAACTTAACGGTTTTTTTGACGGGAGATAATGGTAGGGATTAGATTGGGTTCCTAATTAAAGTATGAGTAATCAATTGAGTGTAGTATTGAAGTCTAGGTACTTAATTAGACGAAATAAAAATTTGAATACTAATTTAACTATTCGACCAAAGTTTAGATACCAAAAAAATAGTTATCTCAATAAAGAATAAAGAAAAAAAAAACATCAATATCAATCAAGAACACAAAAATTTACACAAGCATGAAATAAAACAGTAACTAAGAAAAGCTATAAAATGCCTACTGGACCAGACATCTTTCGCTGAAAATCTAAAATCCATTTCACTTCTCACTGTTTCCTATTTACCAAACAACTCACCAAAACCCTAACAATTTTCATTCCAAGAAATACACTGGTCACTTCAGTTCAGCAATTCATTCAAAAATTTCTCATTACTGACTACACCCACAAGAAATGAAATCAATACAGATTAATGAGGGCAAAAGTATAATTCAAACCTTATTTTCGGATATGGCCTACGGCTGTGAGAACTGACACTGCGCGAAGGCGAAGGCGAAGAAGACGAAGACAATGGTCGATACTGAGAGCGGGATCGCGACCGCGATCGGTACAAGAGCCGGGAGCGCGAGCTAGAGCG
>JAYMTA010003225.1:0-14713 GCA_036897625.1 Pelargonium cotyledonis | reverse complement strand
ATATAAGATTATGATACCTTATTACAAGATTTATATGCATAGTGGTCCACTCTCACAAATTTATTAGAGATCCACGTGAGCAAATTTTAACAAATTTCATGATATCATTTATTTGAATTAACCCAAAACAGCTTATTTAAATTATACATTCACTTAAATATATACCATATTGATAATGGTAACCGCAAGGTAAGTGACTAGCGCGCCTGTGATAGTTAGGGCATAAGGGCGGCGACAACTCACTTGAGTGGCAATATTGGTTACTTTGTGGTCGTTTTATCTCTAAGAGTGTATTGCATAAAGACGACTAGGATTTTTGGGTATGTGGAGTTTTGAAAGACGGCTAGGGCTTTCGTCTGTGGCGGCTATGTTTGGTTCGTCCTCCATTGTTGGTTTAGTTTTTTTTGAGTTGCGGATTGTGTTTGGTAAGTAGGAGGCGGAAGGTTTAAGGCTTCGACAATGGAAGGATTAGGGCATCAACATCATCATTATAGGTCGCAACTATGACAGAGTTCAGTTCAGAGAGAGCGTCGGGCAGGGCGGAGGCTTCACGGTCGACGAACCTGAAGAGTTGGAGTATGGTTCAGCAGATGCAAGTCGTGGTATTTCAATGAATGCATTTGGTCATCTAATAGATTGGGGGGAGGGTTTACCCTGTGCCCCTGATTTGAATTATCCCTACGTACTATATTTGGTAGAGTACATGGTTTTGAGATCAGTTTTCTGGGATTATTTTACTTTAGTTGTTGTTTTATGTTGCTCTAGCCTTTTTGGGTTAATATTGGTTTCAGATTCTCTTTGGTGGATGCGTGAGAGCATCTGACAGATTGGGGAGACAATTTACCCAGTGCCCCTGATTTGGGTTATACTTTCGTACTAAAATTAATAGAGTACATGATTTTGAAGTTCTTTTGTTTCAACTGTCGTTTTATGTTGCTTTAGCTTTCACGACTACTTTAGTCTTTGTCAGGCATAGTATTGGTTGCTATTTCTCTTTTGTAATGATTTAATTTTCTATTAATGAAGTTTGAATTTCTCCTTTGAAAAAAATACATATACCATATTTCCTTTCAATATATATATATTTTTAGGATCTTAAGTCAAGAATTATTTGGCTCATGCTAAGCCATCAATGAGATTATGACACCTCATTTAAAATGTTTAGATTTAGCAGGTCGCTCTGCTCCCACAAATTTACTTGGGTGGGTAACTGAATATTTTAATGAGGTAACAATCTTTCATTGATTTAGTTTAGCCTAAGCCAAAAAATCTTTGGTTTCTCTCTCTCTCTCTCTCTCTCTCTCTATATATATATATATAAGAATCTAAGTCAAGAAATTTTTGGCTTAAGTTAAGTCAAACCAATATGAGATTGCTACCACGTTAAAATACTCAGTTACCTACCCAAGTAAATTTGTGGGAGCGGGACGACCCGCTGGATCTAAACATTTTAAATAAGATATAATAATCTCATTGGTGGCTTACCCTAAGCCAAATAATTATTGGCTTAGGATACTCAATCCTTATATATATATACACACACAAAATATATACCATATTTATATTGCTGGGCTTTTAGGTCCAACTCAAATATTTGGGCTTAGTGTTGGTCCAACAGTAGAGAAACTAGTATGGACTAGGCTGTTTAAACAATTGGGCTTTTTCTTCGTTAGCCAAACTTAAGCTGAAGCCATATATTTCCAGGAAGATGAAATGGAAAATAAATAAATAAATAAAAAGGTCAAAAAAAGGGAAAAGAAAAGAAAAGAACACGCAAATTGAGTGAGCTTCTCTTCTTCTCTCTTCCCTGAAGCTCGTTGGAGCGCCAATGGCAATCAACGTTTAAATTTAAGCTCCAAACACTACCGAAGACCCCCGAAACGCTCTCTGCTTGAGCCCAGTAGGGTTTTGGAGCGATACTAAACCCTAGAACTGAACTGCCTCTTTTGTTCCGGAAAATGGAGTCATTACGATCCAACGGGCATGTAGCGTACTCTGGTTCGAACGACAACGGCACCACCACAGCACGATCTCTGCAACCTAATTACAGTAGCCGAGCCGTTCAGGTGTGTGATTGTTTCTTCAAATATGTTTGCAAATGATTGTGCTAGAAACCAAGTTATGTTAATACAGGCTCTAAAAACCCTAGCCGTTGCCCTAGGGTTTTAAGATGATAAACAGTATGATTTGATGTAGAAATTCGACAAGGTGTTAGTTGTGTCTTGCGAACTTCTAAACGAATTTTAGGGTTTTAGGTTCTGTTGTGCTGTTAATATCTCTCCAAGTGATACTTTAGCTGAGGCTTAATGCTACTTGTTCCAATTTGCAACAGCTAGGCTGTTTGGGTGTGCATGTCTCTTCGTGTATATTGAATTCCACACCAGATTATTAATTGGTATTGCAGTGAGGTTAAATTTTGCAAGTGGCAAGTACAGTTAGTAGACATGATTGTTCCTTTTATTACAGTGCCTGTGTGGTGTCTGCTCGATCCCTTCCTAATGCAGCCTATTAGAATCTTCTAATTTTAATTTCAGGAAGCATTGGAACACTTGGCATCTGTTGATCTGATTGAGTTGTGCAATGAAGCAAAAGTTGAGCGCTGTCGAGCAACGAGAGACTTAAGAAACTGTGGGCGATATGTGGATTATGTGTTGAACTCATGTGGACATGCCTCCTTATGTGCTGAGTGTAGTCAAAGGTGTGATCTTTGTCCAATTTGCAGAATCCCAATACCAAGGAATGGCAATAAGCTTCGGCTTCGCCTTTACTACGAGTGCATAGAGGCTGGCCTTATCTCCAAAAGATGTGATGAGAGATTTCAAGAGAAAGAAGATGGGGAGACACATCGAACTGTTGATGTTCAACGCCTTTATTCTTTGTTCGATGTTGCCATGGAGAATAACTTGGTCTCTTTGATCTGTCATTGTATCCACTTGGCATCTCTTTTTTATAGTATGCCAATTTAGTTTGTCAATTATATAATGTTATGAATATCGCGGGCACATAACTTCTTGGCAAGGGATTTTCCCTTGAAAATTGAGTCCTCTTCATTTCCCCATATATTTTATACATAAGGGTGAGTTGAATTCAAATTATCAAAACATGAGGGATAATACAATAGTGGACTGGACCGCCTGATGCTTATGCTGATATGTCAGTACTAATATTTTATATGAAATTCTACTGTTTGTTCTGTTATTGAAGTTTTGTTCATGTTGGGAATTCAGTTTCTCCTTAACCCATATATAACAGATGTTACAGATGTTTGTATGGATGAAACAGCTGTGTCTAGCGACCCTGTGATTGCTTTCTTGTTGGACGAAGTAGTTGTCAAGGATTGGTGCAAACGAACATTCAGCAACATCGTTACAGAACTTAAAGATATTTGTATCCTTAGAACTTTGAAAATGTTCTGATGTTAAATGCCTTTTTTTTTTTTTTTAAATCCTTTTTTCCTGCCTTTCTATTTTTTCCATGATTCAAGATGAGTGCACTTCTTAAGCATATTTCATTAGATATCCTTGAAGTAAAAGAGATGAATTCTAGGTTGAGTCAGCTTCTTAAGTTTTCAGTGCACCTGGCTGGTATATCCAATGTGCTTGAAGTTTTGGAGTCATCATTCAAGGGCTCTCTTTCAGCACAACTACATGACCTACACTACCTTCAAGAGAGCATATTAAGGACAAAGCAGGTTTTATTCCTTTATTTGACAAAGGGTATTTCTATTTTTAGTTGATTCAAATACTTTTATGTATTTTCTTTAATTGTTGTGTTTGCTTTCCAGCACTTGGAGATTATGATATGGTGTATAAGACATGAGTTTTTGGATAATGTGAGGTCCCGTTATGATACTTTGATGTCATGGCGTTCTTCTGTCTGTGAAAGGAAAGCAGTTGCTATTAAACGTGCATGGCCAGATTCTGTAAATCAACCTGGTGAGTACACTGGACAAGATGGTTCCTTGTTCATTGAAGATGCATTGATGAATCTTGGAATTGAGGACGTATATACACAAGAAATGGGAGAGGAAATAGGGATTACATTCTTGCAGAAGGATAAACCACCATTCATCCAGTCAAAGATAGAGGGGGTGGGAGGATGCTATCCATTTGAAAATCTTCGTGCGGCTGCTGACTTACTCTTTTTGCATGGGAGTTCTGATTTGGTACTTGCAAAGCAGGCAACTGTATCCTTTCTTGATCTTAGTTGCATATCTGATATTGAATGTTTATGTTGATAGGACAAGGTTCAGGTTATTTTTTATGAATTACGTCCTTCAAGTTTTGCAAACATGTTTCTTGTTCCCTTAACTATGCAAAGTTTCTGTATTATCTTTTTGATCGGCATTGGTCTTTGCCTGATAACCAATGGAGTGTGATAGACAATTT
Organism: Pelargonium cotyledonis; assembly: GCA_036897625.1. Taxonomy (NCBI): domain Eukaryota; kingdom Viridiplantae; phylum Streptophyta; class Magnoliopsida; order Geraniales; family Geraniaceae; genus Pelargonium; species Pelargonium cotyledonis. The sequence continues at coordinate 10,325 of JAYMTA010003225.1, read as the reverse complement.
CGCTGCTACTTTTGGTATAACCAGGCATTCCCTATTGGAGTCGTTTACCTTTTACCTTTTAGATGATCACACAGATGAGGCTCTTCAGGTAACTACATCCTTTTTGTTTCATACGTCTCTTTCACAGGTGCTCATTTAGTTGTGGCTCTTTTATTTCACCTTGAAGTCACTGCTGTATTACTAAACCAATTTTGAGAAGTATCTTTTACTATGTTGATTTGAAGTAATAATAACTTATAGGTCTGCTAATCAAGAGAACCACTTAACTAATTACTGAGTTAGTTTACTTTGCATGCCTAGAATGGAGAATCTTACACCTTAATTGTAGGGAAATATTACATGCGAGGCAAGGAATTCATTAATTGTATTCCTAACGTTTATATTTCTTTCTATATTCACAAATATAAATGATCATATCCTGTTTATGCTTTTCAAAACACCATTAGGAAAAGATCTCCAAGTGAGTTGAAAAATATTACAACGTGTTCTTGTTAGATTCATGTATTGAAGTAGTTTGATGTGTGGTTATGTTTTGGTTTTGGGGATGTCAGCACAGTACCTTCATTATCCTTTCAAATAAACTTGACTTGTGCTATCAGTCATTTATATTCTAATTGTTGATGCATTTATTTACTTAGGAAGCTTGTCACCTTCTTCCAGAGATCTCAAGCCCAGCAACCCATCCCAAGATAGCACAAGTCCTTTTAGAAAGGAACTGTCCTGACATTGCTCTAATGGTTTTACGTTGGTCTGGACGTGATGGTTTATCACAGCTGGTTTCACTTAATGAGGCTGTAACTGCAGTTCGTGTAAGAATAGAGTGTGGACTTTTGACTGAAGCATTTACATACCAAAGAATGCTCTGCACCAAAGTCAGAGACAAGAAACTAAAGTCTGGGCCATCCGATATGTTGAAAGGGAACTGCCAATCCTGGCCTGAGTGGATGGAGACATTGGTTACCGAGATTTGCTTTCTTTGCATCCGGAGGAACCTGGTAGATCGAATGATAGAGTTACCATGGAATTCTGATGAGGAGAAATATCTCCTCAAGTGTCTTCTGGATTGTGCTATTGATGACCCTACAATAACTGTTGGAAGTCTTCTTGTCGTTTTCTACCTGCAGGTAACTACAAAATCTATAAAGCTACAAACATTCAAGGATTGAATTGTAATCTCCAAGTAATTGGAGTCAGCATCTAACAAAAGCTTACTAGCGATGATAGCAATTGTTCATATTTAAAATTTAAAGAAGCATTATTATAATTATAAATATGACTTTGTGCAGCTCTATGACACGTAGGTTTCTATTCTTGAATCCATCATACAAACTCATGTTTTTTGGATGATGAAAACAGTTCAACATTTTGTTTCTTCCATCAGATTTTCATCTCTTAGGCAACTGGCCTGTTAAATAAAACTAAATGCTACAACCAAATCTATTGCATTAGGTCATCTTACGTTATTTAGAGTTCTTTCACTTTTAGAAGTATATGCTTCCAATTTGTGTATGTGTGTTTTTTGCTAGGTGTATGTGCTAAAAGGGAAGACTAGTTTGATCATTTGTTTGCTTTAATTATTTGTTTATTATGGAAAACCTCGAGGAACCATGAGTAAATATGGCTCACACTGATAAGAAAAGGCCATTGAGCAAATACTTGTTGGGGTAAACCATATTTGATAATACAACCTCAACTATTCATAGTACTGGCAGTTGTTCAGCTTCTTGAACCATGGAATGGGAATCATGTGATGATAAAAAAATATATATTATATTGTTTAATGTCTATTAGTTTTGAGTTATGATTAATTTACCTCATAACTGACAAAGTTGTCTTTCTTTACTGTTCCAGCGCTACCGGTATGCTGAGGCATACCAAGTTAATCTTAAACTTCAGAGTGCAGAGCAGGATTTCATTTCAAAGAATTCTGACGGCGAAGAAGTTCTGTCTAGAATAAAAAAAGCAAATCACTGGAGAGAAGGATTGGTTGTAAGTGGTTCAAAACCTAATAGATTTTATTAAGGTGCATTTATCCAAAAGTTATTTGAAATCTGTTGGGACTTAGGCACGAGGCAGAAGCATGGTTTAAAGCCTCGGAGATTTTAGTTTTTTTTTTCCCCTATATCTTATCCATGCTTGAAAGTGGTTTAGTTTGAGTAATAAATTAACAAACTATCTACAAAGCTCATACTGGATGCACCATAGGTAGATTCACACAAGTGATTTGGAGTTTTGGAGGAATTGGTTCTTCGAGGTGAAGGTCCAAATAACTAAACTGTCTTCTCTTGGTAAAATTTTATTAATTTGTGCATGCTCGCACTCCATAAAAGTATTAATTAATAGGAGAAATACTTTCAGTTTGCGTTTGGAAACATGGGTTTGATTTGAAATTCATCATTTGAAATTTTGTATTTCAAATACAAATATAATGTTTGGGAAATCATAGAATTTCAAACGACAATGTAAAAGCTGTCATGTTGAAATCTCATGTTCTAAGCATATTTTGAATGCTATTGGATTTAACTCAAATCTAAATCCAAATCCAAATTCTTGGGGTTCCCAAACACTTTATTTGGCTCAAATTCAATATTTCAAATCAAATGTTGGTTCCCAAACACACCATCATAGTAATCCAATAAATTTCTGAATTGCTCATAATTTGAAACAGGATAAAAGCTTGGAGTTGATGACAGAGGTGGAGCGGCAGCGAGTAAAGACTGGACAGTTACCTGAGAATGTTGTGTATTGTGAGGAAGTTTTGATGTCTGCAAGTTCTCTAGCTGAGCCAGAAGGGCCAAGATCAACCAGTTTATTGATTCCTTCATCAACAGATTCTTCTCTTCTTCTGCGGTCTAAGCAGACAAGTATCTTGAAACCATCAGTATTTGAAACTCCAAGAAGACTAGGCCGGTCTGTCAACAATTCTCTCTTTGATTTGGTTAACCGCAGCTCTCCGTCAAGTGTAGTCACCAAAGCAGAAAGAGGACTAAAGCTTCCGGTTAGTGGTAACAAGAATTTCAAATTTGATAACTTCTCATCTCCTGGAATTCCTCAGGCTAGTTCACAGAATTTCACACCGTTTAAAGAAGCCAACAAAATTATGTCCAGAGAGCCTCAGAGCAGCCCTCTCCTGGACAAAGAACATGGTAGAATCTCTCCAGAAGTGGCACAGAATGGGTTTGCCAATCAACTCCGAAACACTAGTCCTCCATACTCTCGCAGGGTTACAGCTAATCCCATGACTACACCTATCAGCACTCATGCCCTCATCAAAGATTCCACAAGAGATGTACTTTCTAATCGGTCTGCTAAAAGAGTTCAGTCTGATAGAGATGATAGAACGTGGAATATGGCTCCCTCAGAAGATTCTATTGACGTAACTTGGAAGTAAGAATTTAATTCCGTTTTTCCATCATCCCTTCCTCGTTTGATATATTCTCATCTAATTTATTTATTTAGATTATGTAAATAAATTTTTTCAAATTTCAGCAATGGAGAGGGCAGTTTTGCTGTTGAGGAAATGAATGTGGATGGAGGGCAAAGATGGAGGTCTGACGAAACCAGCGATGAGGAAGAAGAGCAGAGCCCGGAAACGGCCATTGGAGTAGCCTCGCGGACGACTCCAATGAGGGGAATCAGAAAGAGCAGGTTTGCTAGAAGATGACAATTGAAGCCTCTTTCTCTGTAAAAGTTAACAACAATCATGTACTTTTTGCAGTCACTCAGTTGGATAATTTGAAAATAGAGAAACAGAAACCTCAAAACAACCAAAAAGCGATTCTGGTAGAATCTATAATTTAAAGAGGGTGGAAAAGCCCTGCGCGGTTGGCCACATTTTTGTTATCTTTTTGAAATGTTGGGTGGAGGCAGTTTTGTTGTAGTCACAAGCAATACTTATTTTTTTTCTTCTCCAGATTGTACTTTTGGCAAATTTTCTGGTTCAATTTTGCTTCTGAGTTGTGATATCAGTTTAGTTGATGTGTACATTCATGCCAGTTAAATTCATGTTTATTGCTCTATTTTTCGAAACTCCCAATTGGTAAATACCATTAGCACTATCAGAATCGGCAAGTTTTAATAAAACAAATAAAGAATTAATTTCACAATCATTGTGCTTCAAAAAAAAAAAAAAAAATCACAATGACTGACTCAGAAGAGAGTTTCGGTTAATAAAAAACCAAACTCTCAAGTTTCGCTCAATCATTTTCATAGCAAACCCAGAATTAGGAAGTAGAAGTGTGGTGTTGTGCACAAGGAGAAGATGACGTCGGTGGCCGAGTCTCTGCAACTGCCGATCATCGACTTTTCGGCGGCGGATCGCCTATCCACCGCCGCTTCAATCCGTCAGGTAGCTTTATTTTGTGCTCTGCTTCGACTATGATTTAAAATTGGTCAATAACTCAGTTTTTTTTTTGTTTTTGAGTTCCGAGATTTACTCGGACAATTCTGGGAGCTTCTCCTCCCGATTGAATTTCAGTATTCTAATTAGATTTTTTTTTTCTGCAAGCACAAGTGAAACAAGAAAACGATATTTTTGGTTCTGTGATTTGTATTTTTTATTTTTCTAGAAATGATGAGCTAAATTACCTTTCTGGTTCTTTTCTATGGCTCAGAGAGTTTGATAAATAGTTTTGAGAGACTGTATTCATGTATCCACTTGTTTGATTAAATGCTCACTTTGCTGATATTGTATCTTAGGCGTGTGTCGAACATGGTTTCTTTTACCTTGTGAATCATGGTGTGGAGGATGAGCTGCTTGCTAGGGTTTTTGATGAGAGCAAGAAATTCTTTTCACTCCGTACGGAAGAGAAGATGAAAATTGAGGGCAAGGAACACAGAGGCTACACACCCCTGTATGCTGAGAATCTTGATCCATCTAATAGTTCAAAAGGTTTTTAGGTCTCTACTCTGCTATTACAGTTCATGCTCTTAATTTGTACCCTGTATGATGCTTGTAGAGATTTACAGTGTAGCAACCATAACAGAACTATACATATTTGTTGGCGAAGCTGTATATTCAATAATAGCTTCTCATCTGTACTGTTTCTATAAGATAACTGCATTTAAGTTATGACATAAGGTGTATGTTAGAACTTAGGAACTCTGTTGCTTTCTTGGCTTTTGGATCATATGCAATTATCATTGAGTACTTGTATTGGAACAGGTGACTCGAAAGAGAGTTTCTACATCGGACCTTTGGAAGGTGCAACATCAAATTTGAACCAATGGCCTCTGGCAGGTATTGTTTCTACTATATTATGTTGCGCAACACAGTAAGACCTGCGTGTGCATTTTAGGCATTAGTTTTAATGTTGGATAGGATTTGCTTGTTTTTATTATTATTAATATTTATTTATATAAATATACCATTTGTTTAGTTTTGGGATCAGTTTTTATGATATTGAATATTCACAGATTGTGTCTACTCACACAAACATGTTTGTGTTGTTTTCCTCACATGTAGTAGCAATCATGATTTTTGAGATGAGGATTATAATCTAGCCTTTTTCTGCATGATATCACTGCTTGGGATTCCAGATGTTCTGCCATATTATAGGTCCACAATGGAGTCTTACTATCAAAAAGTTTTGTAAGTTTTCATGCCTTTTTATTGCCATTTTGAAATTTTATGGTTACTACCGGATATTGAAATTAGTTAATGATGATTTAAGTTATTCAGAGTTTTTGTTTCTCACTTAACTAGTTAACTCAATTTCAATGCTGATTTTTCACTTGAAATTTACTTATTCGTAAAACCTTTCTACAATCTGACAAGAAAATTAAAAATATTGGTATTGTTTTTTTGCCCTAGTGAGACTTAGGATAGGAAATTATAAAGGTTCCTTTGCATTTTATACGGGGATCCTTGATTTTAGCGGATTATGGGTTTCATGGGATATGAATAATATTTCTGCCTCATTGACAAGTAAAGATTTAAGAGCAGCGATGCTATATCTGGTGTCTCAGGTCTGCCGGAAAAAGTTTAGCCTCCTTGATTGCTCTGTCTTTGAATTTGGATGAAGATTTCTTTGTGAAAGTGGGAGCATTGGATGTACCATGCGCATTTCTTCGACTGTTACACTATCCTGGTATGCGGCTCAACTGGTTTCCCATATATATATATATAGAGAGAGAGAGAGAGAGAGAGAGAAGCTAAACATACATTATGAATTGTTCCAAAAGTATTTTTGAACTTGAATGCTTTTACTCTTCATTTTTTAAATATTATGCATGATCACAGGTGATCTTTTGCTGGATTGGAACACTAAGACATAGAGTTGAATTAGACATATAGAACAAACCAAATCTCCAGTTTTTCCATGTTGATCATAAAACAAGCTGTCAACAGCCTTTGACTCGAATGTGACATTACCAAGATATAGTTTGCAAGCACCAAGTCCTCTCATATGGATCTTGCTAAAATCTTTTGCATTATATATATTTATTTGAACTGCTTTCCAGATTTGGGATATGATCTTGCGTCTGAAACAGATCGATCTTGCTTATAATTATCTGGAGCAATTCAGTGTTTGAAATCCACCCAAGTAGATGTAGTAAAGAACTTTGTGCCAAAAAACAAAAAAACAAAAAATCTGCCTAAGCAGTATGCCATGTTGATAATGTTCTCCCAAATTATGATTTTAGGTGAATTGGAGTTTTCTGATGAGGAAATATATGGCGCTTCTGCGCATTCAGATTATGGAATGATCACTCTTCTGGCAACTGATGGTGTTCGAGGATTACAGGCATGTCTCGGCTAATGAAATGTAATTATAGGCTGCATAACTTCAATGCTCTTATTTGTTATTGTCTTAATTAATTTGTATGTTAACAGATCTGCAGGGAAAAATCTAGGCATACAAGGGTCTGGGAGGATGTTCCTAACATCAAAGGGTGAGTACCTTGATCATAAATTTTCATTTACAGTAGCAGAGATGTGTCTGTGTTAGCCTATTTCTAGTCTGATATATGAACTCTCTTTCATCTTTACATAGTAAATAAGTTTTAGCATCTCATATAGTGTGGGTAAAAAATGGATCGTTCTGTGGAGTAACTATCTATACTCGTGGAGTAACCTTACATAGTTTTGGATTGTGAATAATGATGTGTAACTAGTGAAGTGTCGCCTTCCATTTCAGTCTCGTATACTTAAAATCTTAATTTTCAGGGCCTTCATCGTTAACATTGGTGACATGATGGAGAGGTGGACTAATTGTTTGTACCGGTAATTAGTCATCTATTGATTGGAATAACATTTCACGGTTGCTTTTAGAGCTCAACTTGTGTTCTTAGATCTAGCATTTCAATGTTCTTATAAATCTAAACAATTATTGACCGTTCTCTTGAGGGAGTACTTCTAACTCATGTAAGTTATTTACAGGTCAACAATGCACAGAGTTATGCCAGCAGGACAAGAACGCTTTTCTGTAAGTTATTTGCTTCCTTGTTTTCGTTTGGTTCTGCGCTTTGTGGTTTATTTGGTGTAGTAGTTCTAAAAGGACGCGGGTGTCTATTATAGATAGCCTTCTAGTCAAATGGACTATACTCTGCAGAGAATATGCATTACATATGAACTTGTATTGCAGAATATCTGCACTATGATGAAACCATCCTGGGGAATGAAGCATTCACTAAAAATGGGTCTGTTAGCAAATCATGTTGAAAACTTGAAATGATAAATGTTTTACGTTTATGTATCTGCACTTTTACAGGCTTCATTCTTCTTGGATCCAAACCAAGATTGTGTAGTGGAGTGCTTGAAAAGCTGTTGCAGCGAGTCATGTCCTCCAAGGTACAAACAAAAATATTTTGTTTTAGTATATAGAAGGATTTGAAGGTAAAAGCAAACAGTAATGACTTGGTTGCGTGCATCCACAGGTTTCCACCAATACGCAGTGGAGACTACCTGAATGAGCGATTCAGGGTTACATTCAGCTCATAGGACGAGTTCTGTGGTATGAGAAACCGGAGACCTTAGGCTACATGGATGGATTCAGAAAATTGGTCATTTCGCCGGAAACCACAGGTTACGCGTTTCAGTTTTAGATATGGTGTGTTAAGTGGTCAAGCCAATGTGCAAATTATGTGGCCCCTTGCAAATGAATTATAGTTGTAACGGTAAATAACTACTACTCTTAACTTTTCTTCAAACCCTGCATGTCTAAACAAATTTTCACTATTTTTAATGTTATGTTTCCAAATATACTTATATTTGGTTGATATTGGATGTGGATAGCGGTTTTTCCAAAGTTTGAGACTCGTTTCATAAATCATAGGAATATATGACATCAAATCCTGTATATATTTATATCGCTCAAGAGTCTATCAAAACACTCATTGCTTAATGTCCAATAAAACTGAGATCACAACAAAGCCTATTTTATTTATTTATTCCCTGTGATCTTATCCATATTTTGTTTTGTTTTTTCCACTTTACTAATGAGTAGGAATTGACAGCAAGCAAAACATAGGGTAACAAATAGATAGAGTGGGGTTCAAGTCAAGTGTAAATGAGTAGCAAGTGGTAATTTGGATAAGTTGGTGGATAAGCTTTTACGTAATTAAAAAAAGAAAATAGAGTAATATAGTAGTAATTGATAAATAATGTATGTGTAGGACAAGATATCATGTGTAGCGATATATACAATAGAATATGCCTTAACTTTTGTTCCACGTGGCCCACCCTTCCGCTACCATATCTATCTCACCGACCTCTCTTGACCAAAATCGTATTCCTTCCTTTCCGTCTACGTGACATTCTCAAATCCTTTTTCAATATTGCGTCCCAAATTAAAATGCTACAATAAATCCATTTTGTCTTTGTTTTTAAGTTTAGGTTTTGGATATTGGTGTCATTTTTACGAGTAATTACTTCATATTTTCTAAGAATGCACACCAGGTGTGAGAATGAGATTTGACATGGTGATATCAATACATGCTGTCGTTTTAAATTTGAAAAGATGAGGTATGAGCAAGAGTTCTCCCTTCAAGAAATTAAGTATTTTTTTTAATATAGTTGAAATTTAGTACTTACACAATCATAAGTGGTAAGAATTATTATACATGTGATTGATTGTTAAAAATGTATAGTCCATCACAAGCTAATGAGTAAGGTCTTCTAAACTTAGGTTGCCTACAAGGAGGTCAAAGGTCATGCTCTTCACATTTCTAGAAATGTATCATAAGGACTCCGCCCAAAGGAGTTGAGATTGCACCCGCACTCATGTTCAAAAGGATGTTGAGATTACACACCAACGCGTCCGAAAGAGGACTCCGCCCAAAGGTGTGTACACTCTTGTTTGTTAATAAAACTGTTGTATAGCTCATGCTCATCATCTTGCGAGCATAGGCTATAGTACCATGATAAACTATGGATTTGTAATAATATGACGTATGATCTCTCTAATTCGTAATATATTATCCTGTTAAAAAAATCACCTTACACAATTAGCACTTGTCACCATTGTGCTAGCCAATATACACTTCTAAAACTATAAAATATCTTCAACACCATCTCGATGTTAATCAAATGAATATCCCTTACTTTGATAGGATATCTAAAACGAGTACGTCTGGGAACCAATCTATGAGCTCATTGTAACATCATCACCGGTAACTCACACGACACCATTTCATTGATCATAGTGAATTCATTGACAAAGAATGTGAAGTCATTAGCGATTTCATTCTTCACATTTCTTACGTACATTCTCTCTCAAATTTTCTTAATATTAACAATGTTTGAAATCCTTAAAGTTAATTTTCATATGCTGACATACAATGTGGTTTTTAGATTCATGTTTAAGTTTCCACTTAACTACAAATCTTTTTAACATAACACAAGATTAGAAACTGAGGTTGGAACTCATACATTAGAATTCCAAATTTTTCATCACAACATGATAAGAATGTAAAATTGACCCAGTAAAAAAAATGCATCACATGCTTTATAAATTAGTGATGTGAAATAAAATAAAATAATAAAACGACATAATCTAATTAAAATATAAACAAAAAAAAATCTTTAAGAACATGGTTGGGAAAAGATATAAATTAGGATATGTTAGGTACGCAGGAATGAGATGGAATGTAAAGCTCATTTCAGCATTTTCATTCCATTCTCATGTTTGGTAGAAATAGGAATAGCTAAAAAGCCCATTCCAGCTTTTCCTTGAAAATCATTCCTCCTCAAAACCTAAAAAATGATTATTCCAACTTATGAGTGAATGAAATTTAAAACTAAAATTTACTATAGTACCCTTGTATGTATTTATATTTTACCCTTCATAACTATATTTTTGTATTAAAAAATTAAAATTAAATTG
>JAYMTA010003224.1:0-14714 GCA_036897625.1 Pelargonium cotyledonis | reverse complement strand
CTTCAGGCTCCTTTAGTAATTTGAGAGCGGTACACACCGTATTAGATGCATCAAGATTGTCTCTCATCCAAAATGTCAAGTTCCAATCTTTACCTGGTCACTGAGTGGCTGATCATTTGAGTTTGTAGGACATGCTGCTAGTCAACAAGTGCACACAATATGAGGGTTTGGTCATCAATTCTTCATAAATGCCGGGAAGACAAAACCATGTGACACCTTCTTCACTTGTCCTAACCAAGACCCATCAAAAATCTTCAGCCACTGGATCTAGCCATCAAGTAATCTGATGCTGATCTTTCGCCGGTCCTTCAAACTGGTTTATCTGAAATTTTGTAGGACACGATGCCCTTCAACCAGTAGATCAAATAAGATTTACACCTAAAAAAATGTTGATTGATTAGAAGACAGGACCATGTGACACACTCTCATTACCTATGGGACAATGTCCTAAACCAGCCCTAGCTATTATTCTGGTCAAGCCATCTCATCTATAAATATTCACAAGTTAGGATCACAATTCACAACCAACTTAAGTCTTCACAAATCAAAACCTCTCAAGTCTGAAAGCTTTTTTGTATAACAACAAGAACAGAAAATGGGTTTTCGCTTGCCTGGTGTCATTCTTGCTAAGCAAATCATCAGGAGGCCAAACAAGGTCGACTCAGCATCTTCAGAAGTACCAAAGGGTTTCTTTGCAGTTTATGTTGGAGAGACGCAGAAGAAGAGATTTGTGGTTCCGGTTTCTTATCTGAACCAACCTTCATTTCTTGATTTGCTAAGCAAAGCTGAAGAAGAATTCGGATTTGATCACCCCATGGGCGGCTTGACGATTCCCTGCGATGAAGAGACTTTCTTTAGTGTCACATCGTGCCTTCAATAGAATGAGCATAAAGACTTGACAGTTTAAGTTAGCAGAAAATGTAAATTGAAGTATACTTTTTTGTTCCGATTTTCCTTTTCGACAGAAAAGAGACATGGGTTGGAAATTTCTGCCCTGTACGGAACTTTTGAAAAATCAGTCAGTGGCTGACCATTTTTTTTCTCTATATCTTGTCCATTTAAGGTCATTCTGGATTCATGAACACATAATTTGTTGCTACATGTTCGGTTCTAATAACTTAAATATGAAGTAATAGAACCAAATCAAGTCCTAACATTCTCTTCTATCAACTTCATCAAGCATCCTCTGAGACTAAACAAATAGAATTGATGGCTATTCATCATATGATAACTCACAACTTCTTTAATAAGATTTTTATTTTCAACATACTTACATTGGGGATTTATGGGGCTCGGTGGATCCTTCTTGAGGCACCAAATATTTCTGCAAGACAGTTGGACGTTTTTGTTTGTAGATTCAGAAATTGAGCTCCAATGATGAACGGCTGCTATATAAGTTCATGGAAGCAATGAAGAGTAATTAGTAAACAATGTGAAAATATAAATGAAAGTGATGAATAATGGCCTAAAAGAGACCGTCAAAGATTTGCTTTGAAATTGTTGTAAGACAAACCTACAAAAAGTGAATTAAAAAGTATAATGTATAAACAATTATACAATGTTGCAATTTTAACACATCAATCTCACAAGACATAACAGTCCCAAGAAAAGAAAATGATACACATAGCATTCTTATACGCATATGAACAACCATGATGTCAAAAGCAACCAACAATTTCACGCAACATTCAAATTTCAAAAGTAATGACAAGCATATATGTATTAGATATACAAGTTTTTAGAACAAAGGAAAACCCGGCTGATCATGGACACATCATATTAGAAATGGCAAAAGACAACATGCACAAACTAATGATACTATCCGTGCCTGTTTCTGTACTATAAAAAATTAAGTTACTGGTATTTTTCCGTAGTTTACTCTTGAGAATAATCTATCAGGCATCTTGCTATGAAAGATATGGACAAAGTTCTCGTGAAACTTTTCTGATGGCAACAACACTACCATTTTTTTCTTGCTTGTCTGAATGTTTAACAACACAAAACCAGATATATGTATCTTCAAAGCTCCTTCAGTCATTTGAGAATTACACATCATATTAGATGTCTCCAGATTGCCTCTCATCCAACGATCAAATTAGTTTCATAGTTCAATTCACAATCAATAACTGAATGATCAGTCTCAATCTTTACCTAAACATTGAGTGGCTGACCTTTCAAGTTTGTAGGGCACGCTATTTGTCAACAAGCAGACACAATATAAGGGTTAAGGTCACCAATCCTTCATGACTGCTGGGAAGACAAAACCATGTGACACCTTCAAACTAAAACCCATCAAGCGTCCTCAGCCACTTGATCTGGCCATCAACCTATGTGATGCTGATCTTTAGCTGGTCCTCCATATCAGCTTATCAATTAACTTGTAGGAAACGATGCCCTATAGCCAGTAGATCAAATATGATTGTAGTCCTCAAAATTTGATGATTATTTCAAGACAGGACCATGTGACACACTGTCATTACATATGTGACAATGTCCTAAACCGGCCCCATTTATTATTTTGGATAATCCTTCTCATCTATAAATATGCAGAAGTTAGGATCACAATTCACAACAAACTCAAGTCATCATAAATCGAAACCTCTCAATATCCCACACAAAACCAAGAACAGAAAATGGGTTTTCATTTACCTGGCGCCATTCTTGCTAAGCAAATCCTCCGAAGGCCAAACAAGGCTGACTCAACATCTTTAGACGTTTCAAAGGGCTTTTTTGCAGTTTATGTTGGACAGACACAGAAGAAGCGATTTGTGCTTCCGGTGTCGTATCTGAATCAACCTTCATTTCTTGATTTGCTAAGCAAAGCTGAAGAAGAATTCGGATTTGATTATCCCATGGGCAGCCTGACGATTCCCTGCGATGAAGAGACTTTCTTCAATGTCACGTCGTGCCTTCAATAGAAAGAGCGTAACAGTTGAAAATAGCAGAAAATGTGAATTGATGTATACTTTTTAGTTCCGATTTTTCCTTTTCGACAGAAAAGAGATGTGGGTAGGAATGTCTACCCTGCAAGGAACTTACTTTTTTAAGGAATTGGTCAGTTGACTACTTTTTTTCTACATATCTAGTTCCGTTTCTATAACTTTAAATATCAAAGTCACAGTTACTACTAAGACATTGATGACAATGCAATGACAACAATCTGATTCTTTAGTGTTGCATCTAAATGATTGTATTCCACACATTCACATCATTCTACAACAAAATCAAGTCCTAACATTCTCTTCTGTCAACTTCATCGAGCATTCTCTGAGGCCAAATTTATAGAATTTGATGGTTATTCATCATATGACAGTGGACAAGTACTTTGATCACATTTTTATTTTCAATATACTTACATTGGGGATTTCTTGGGATTGGTGGATCCTTTTTATCTTCTTGAGGCACCAAATACTTCTGCAAAATGATGACAATTTTGTCTCTGATGATAAACTTCTGCTACATAAGTTTGTAGAAGCAATGAAACATAATTAGCAAACAGTTAAAATACAAATGAAAGTGGTTAATGAGGCCCGAAAAGAGATGGGCAGTGAAAAATTTGCACAGATGAAGACGGCTTAAGAACTGTTAGACAATCCTACAAAAAGAAATTATCGTGGAATTGGTACTCTATCTCTATCTCTGAAATACGAAGTGAAATAAAAAGTATAATGTGTCAATAATTGTACAAAGTTATAATTTTATCACATCTACCTCACAAGACACATCAGTTTGAAGAAAAGAAAAAGATACATGTATACATTATCACGCATATGAACAACATTCATATAGAAAGCAACAAATAATTTCATGCAACGTTCAAACTTCAAATGTAATGGCAACATATATGCCTCGAATATACAGGTTTTTATACAAAGGACACACATCATATTGGAAATGGCAAAAGATTACAAACAGAAAGTCATTATACTATATGTACTAAAAAAATTAAGTTCTATAGGTATCTTTCTGTAGATTCGTCTTGAGAATATTCTATCATGCATCTTGCTATAAATGATCCAGACATATTTCTCGTGAAGCTTTTCTGATTACAGCAACACTACCATTGTTTTTCTCGTTCGTCTGCATGTTTAACAACACAAAACCAGATATATATAGATAACTCCTTTAGTCATTAGAATGGTACACACCACATTAGATGCCTTGAAATTGTCTCTCATCCAATGATCAAATTAGTTTCACATTTCAATTATTGTATGTTCACTCCTTTAGTCATTAGAATGGTACACACCACATTAGATGCCTTGAAATTCTCTCTCATCCAATGATCAAATTAGTTTCACATTTCAATTATTGTATGTTCAATCCCAATCTTACCAGTTCACTGAGTGGCTAATCTTTTGGGTTTGTAGAACATGGTGTTAGCCAAGTACACACAATATGAGGTTTGGGGTCATCAATTCTTCATGAATGATGGGAGGACAAAACCATGTGACACCTTCTGGCGTGTCCTAGCCAAAACCCATCAAGTGTCCTCGGCCTTCTTGATCTAGCCATCCAGTATATCTGATGCTGATCTTGCACTGGTCCTCCAAATCAGCTTATCTGAAATTTTGTAGGACATGATGCCCTTCAACCAGTACATCAAATATGATTCAGTCCTCAAAATTTGTAGATTATTTACAAGACAAAACCATGTGACACACTCTCATTACCTATGTGACTATGTCCTAAATTGGAACCAGCAATTAATTCAGATAAACCATCTCATCTATATATGTGCACAAGTTAGGATCACAATTCACAACCAACTCAAGTCTTCATAAATCAAAACCTCTCAAGTCTCAATAGCTTTTTTCTGTAACAACAAGAACAGAAAATGGGTTTTCGCTTACCTGGTGCCATACTTGCTAAGCAAATTCTCCGAAGGCCAAACAAGGCAGACTCAACATCTTTAGATGTACCAAAGGGCTTTTTTGCAGTTTATGTTGGAGAGACGCAGAAAAAGCGATTTGTGCTTCCAGTGTTGTATTTGAACCAACCTTCATTTCTTGATTTGCTAAGCAAAGCTGAAGAAGAATTTGGATTTGATCACCCCATGGGCGGCTTGACAATTCCCTGCGATGAAGAGGCTTTCTTCAATGCCACTTCATTCCTTCAATAGAAAGAGTGTAAAGACTAACAGTTTAAAATAGCAGGAAATGTAAATTTTGATGTATAATTTTTTGTTCCTGTTTTCCTTTTCGACAGAAAAGAGATGTGGGTGGGAGTGTCTACCCTGTAAGGAACTTATTAAAGAATCGGTCAGTCTTGACAATTTTTTTTTCCACATGTCTTGTCCATCTTATGGCGTTCGGGATTCACAATAACATAATTTGTTGCTACTAGTTACTTTTATTTCATGACACCTATCAGCAAATTTATAACTTCAAATATGAAGTCATAATATCATTACCAAGATATTGATGATCCCGCAGACGACAATGATCTGATTCTTTAACATTGCATCTAAGGGAACGTATGGATTAGAAGATTTAAAATAGGAATGGGAATCAAGAATTACAAAGTATCTCAAGACCAAAAAAAACCCTAATTCAAACACGAACAATGAGAAATTTATTCCCATTCCGGTAAATGTTTTCAGTTCAAACACTACCTAAATGATTCTACTCCACACATTCACATCATTTTGGAACCAAATCAAGATCTAAGATTCTCTTCTATCAAATGCATCGAGTATCCTTTGAGACTATATAAATAGATTTTGATGGATATTCATCATACAACAATTGACAAGTACTTTGATCAAATTTTATTTTCAATAGACGTACACTGGGGATTTCTGAGGCTCAGTGGATTGTTCTCAAGGCACCAAATATTTCTGCAAGATAATCGAACATTTTTGTTTGGAGATTCACGAATTGCTGTCCGATGATGAACCATCTGCTAAAATAGTTTGTGGAAGCAATGAAGAGTGATCAGTAAACACTGAAAATATAGATGAAAGCTGTGAATAAGAGCTTAAAAGATATGGGAGAAGAAAAACTTACACAAAATAGATGCGAACAGCCTTGAAATTGTTGTAAAACAATCCTACGAAATGAAACTATCGCGGAACTGATACTATATCTCTGACGTATGATGGGAATTAGAAAGCATAATGTATTGATAAATTGTACACAGTTGAAATTTTATCACATCAATCTTCCCGACACAACAGTCTTGAAGGAAAGAAAAAGATATACAGAACATTTGAACTAAATGACGACATATATGCATTGAATATACAAGTTTTAATTACAAAGCTTGACCAGGCCGATCATAGTTAACAGAATCAAAATTTCAAATTATTGTACTATATATGTACAGATTCTATACAATGCCGTCCTTTAACAATAAGGGGTCCTTTATCATCGTTATCGCTCTTCAATAAGCCAACCCACCAGAAAATGCATCACCATCATGAAGTAATGACTCTGTTAGCCAATACCCATCCCACGAGCCACCAACCTTCTGCAATTAGAATCCACAAACCAATTCAAATGGCAATCATATTATACATACAAGGAATAATTACGAATAACTAACACGTAGTATTGCCCACAAACACATACCTAATCTAAAGATTTTTTTTATGATACTTAACTAACTTTAAGTTTAGTAAGCCCATTTTGTTAGTAACTTTGTTAAATTCTTAAGATGATAATATTGTTTTACCCCTTCTGTAGTCTTAAATTTTCAACTCATAGCCCCAAATATTAAAAAAAAAAAAAAAGGAAGATTTTTAGCTTAGTTATTCGTAATCACCCTTATATTCAAATACACACAACGTAGATGAGATTAGAAGATTTAATAAGTTTGAATCATCAATTCATCATAGTGTTTTTGTTGCATATGACTATGATACCGATTTTCGAGTACTAGAATGACCAAACCTGAACCATGGTAAACTGAAATATCTCTTCTTCCTCCGGGCGAGTTCCTCGTATCCAAATCCGCTGCGTGAACCGGTCCTGTTCAGAAGTTCAAAAGCACATATCAATTTATGAAGGTACATAAATAATAAAACACACATCATAATCTGCAGGCAAAATAATAATCACATACCTCTTTAACCCACAAACTGCTCATTATCTTTCTTTCCTTGTGACCAAGTAATACTCGATAAGTAGAATGGTGAAAAATCCGTCTGAATCGCTCAAACTACACCATTACAGAAAAACCCTCCAAGGTATTAGAAAATACGGTGCTCCCAATCAAAGAGAACAAACATTGAGGAAACTACTGACCTGTCCCAAATCAAAGAAGGGCCCGAAATATGTGGATCTCTCAAATGGATCGAACCCAGCAAACTGTACATCAAAAGATAACATAAACATATGATAAAAACCCAGCAAATAACATGAAAAATCAGCAGGGTACGGGATAAGAAATTACCCGGTACATAACCTCAATCCCATAATCTTGACGGGGTTGATCATTGAACTTCAGTGCATCAAGCTGGTGATGAACTGCTTCTTCTGCACTAAACTATAGCAAGAGCAACAAAAAATTACATGCTATAACACCAATATAACAACAAATTCATATCACGAGAAAATTACATTTAGTCTTGGACCAAAAGGTCTCTTCCTACGAGATTCGAGCCTGCAATAGTGCAATACCAAAAGAAGCTATTAAGCATTTCTATCAAATAAAGGGATCAAAATATCACATTTGGAACAATTCAGTTGCAATCACATCGTACATCACACTTTTAACTTCCCCAAATGGATACAAAACAAAACAAAACATAACACGCCAAAATTGAATCATTTTTCAGCTGCAAATCCATCATTCACTCTCAGCTCTCACTATAACCATCATTTCCAGCTACAAAATAAAGAAACCGAGCAGGTGTAGCAAAGCAAAAGGATCACAATATTAAATTTGGAACAGTTCAGTAGCAATTAAATTGTACATCACATTTTTCACTTCCCAAATGGATAAAAAACAAAACATAACAAACCGAAATCGAATCATTTTTCAGCTAAAGAATCATCATTAGCTCTCACTAAAACCATGATGTTTCAGCTACAAAATGAAGAAGCTACCGAGTATTTGCAGCAAACAAATCGATTGAAACATCAAACTAAGAACAATTCAGTGGCAATTAAATTGTACAACACATCTTTCACTTCCCCAAATGGATACACAACAAAACATAGCACACCATGATCAAATTCTTTTTCAGCAACAAAATAATCCTTAGCTCTCACTAAAACCATCATTTTTCAGCCACAAAATCAGCCTCTACTGTGCCAAGAACTAGAAACTAAAATAATCAGTGTTTGCTCATAACTCCAATTTTCTAAAATATCTAACATGAAATCAGAGCAACACAACACATCAAATTCAATATCAAGACCTGAAATGAAGACAATTTACAAATGCACCAGATTCCACAAGCTCAAGCTTCCAATTCATCTCATTACAACACAGTACACAAAAGAACAATTTAGCTCTCGCTAAAAGTCTCAAACCATTAATTTTCAGCTACAAGTGGGCTCTGATATCATGTTAAATTTCAGTAATAAGCTGCATACAATGGCTTGAGCTCAACACGTGCACAATCCGGGGTTTTATAAATCGGCACTCCCTCTCACGTGTAGGTATTTTTCTTCCACACGTGGGTTGCTACAAGCGGGTCGGAAATCACAGGGGCAACATAAATGGGCCACGTTCAGGCCAAATATGGATCAAAACCCAACTATGATACCATAATGGCTTGGGCTTCCACTGCTAAAGGTCAACCTTATTAATAGGGGGGGTTCACTTGCACTATCTTATGTAGCTACTCTATCTTATATTTTTCTATTGTGGCACTTTATCACCCACTTGAGCACAAAATCAATTTCTACAGTGCCCTAAACTCAAATGATCAGTGTTTGTCCATAAATTCAACAAATCAAAACAAACGAGACATCAAATCCAATACAAAACCAACTTCACAACTAATTTATCAGAACTCACGTACTCAAGCTTCCAATTCAATCTTTATACGAGCAATGAATTCAGCGACAAATACACAGAAATTGGTTACCAATCTGCAGAGAGAAAATCGGGGACCTCAGCGGAGGCTCTGGCGCGTGAGATGACGGACAGAGCCGCGGGTCTGCAACTGTCACAACCGCCAAGAGAAGGCTTGGTTTTGGAGAAGAGAGACAGGGACGATAGAGACGAAGCAAACGACATCGTTTTGCTCTGTGAGGAACTGTGTCGTGCACTTTTGTGCGTGGGGAGGGAAATGGAGTGAAGAGAACTGGTGGTTCGCAAAGCGACCGTCCGTTTTTGAAGCCCATAATCATCATCAAACTGGGCTGGATCCTGGTGAGAGATATGGGCTTTAGTCCATATTCCGAACATGTTTTTGGTTGTCACGTCAACAATTTGTGTGTATTTTTTTAAAAATTGTCACGTCATCCAAATTTGACGGCCAATTTCAAACAAAATTACGATACATGGGAATTGAAGCTATATACATAGATATATTGTAGTGGGTGCACAATCTTTGGAATGAAGGTTTATACTCAGAAACTAAGATCAAAAGTCATATAATTATGGCCATTCTTCTATAATAAAAAATAATAATAAACATTTGTATGGCCAAGAAAAGACTTATTAGTAGGGTTTGGTGAGGGACATTGACATATACAAACATCACATGCTTTTGCCTCCCAACTATTAGTGTGTGGTTTTTGAAGTTGTTCATGATTTTTTTTTAGAACCCTACCTCTAAGAAAAACAATTATGGTGGCCCAAGTCATGCCTAGGAGAGGTATGATATGCAAGACATTTGTCACAAACATAGTTACTTGAATCGCGGATCATTTTAGTACTTTGTTCGAACATAAGAACATGAAATAGTTAGTAAAGATCTAGCTAGGACGTGGAATTGTGAGGCGAACTACTTCAAATCGTTAATTTGGAAGGTGGCCCATCCTAAGGGGAGTATGGTATGTGGACGTTTGACATAAAAAAAACATAGTTACTTGAATTACGGATTGTTTAGAATGACACGTTAACTTGGAACCAAAAACATGTTCGGAATATGGACTAATTTTAGTAAATACATATGATAGATAATTATTTTAAAACATAAATTGGCCTCTATTTTATTTTTTTTAATGTACCTTTGGTTTCTTTGTTACATATTTTTCCTAAATTTCCCTATCCATTATTATTTCATGTATTATTATTTTTGGCTATTTCAAAACAAAATTAAAAATCTATTAATATTTTATGATCAATAGGACCGTATAGCAACAAAAAACTAAAAATTCCACGTTTTAAAACACAAGTATTCTGCTTTAAAATGTATGTTTCATACTGCGAATCACTCGTGATATTTACTTTAATCCCTTTTATCAACAAGATAAACACAATATCTATTTGTAGTACACCCATCATGAATCAATAAAGCATATGGATCAACAACAAAAAAATCAATTTATTTTTGTGCATTCATGTGATGTTGTCTAATGACAAATAAATCAAGAGTTGGTGATCACTTATTAAACAAACTTGGACCTATGTGTTGATGGGATGATAGGTTGAATGGAAACACCAAACCAACCAATTTTGCATTTCACAATTATTAATTACCTTTATATCTAGACCTTAATTGACCAAAACCATTGAAATTAATAAAGTATTGATTTTATTAATGAGATATGGATTCATTCAAGTGGGTCTTCTTTAATAGTATTTGATTTGATTGACCATCTTATAAAGTCATACTATAATAAACTATCATGATCATAAGTTTATTTTTCCAACAACTAAAGTGTGCACTTCTAGATAAGGAATGTTTAAGTGATGATAGGACATTAATCATAATAATAATAATTCATAATAAGGTTTAAAATTAGTAAGAGTGGCGCAGTTGGTTATTCCAGTTGTGTGAGTGAGAAGAGGTAATTAGGATCGATTCACACTCAACACATTTTTGATGGTGGTGGTGTAAGACCACATTTTGGTGCAGTCAAAAAAAAAATATTTTAAAAAAAAATAAAAAACATTAAGGTTTAATTAGTAGTTAAGCTTAAACTCAATTAGTTTTGGAGTTGAACATGTCAAATCATGTGAATGAAGTTGTAATGCCAGTTATGTCCCATGATTTTATATTGAATTACAATAAATTCGGGTTTTGAATCAAAATTTTGAATTCATGTTCAATTTTTTTTTTATTTCGAACTCAAGTTAAAGTGATGTAGAAGTAATAGTGAAACCGACGTAGAGAGAGAAGTAGTAGCAAAGAAGATATTTGGTCACATGCTTATGTGATTGGAACGATAAGAAATTTGGTTGGTGCGCTCGAAACTAGTCTACACAATCATAACACAATATTTTTTTTACTTAAAACTCGAACTCTTGACCTTGTATTTAACTGAAACAACCTTTGTCAGTTGATCTACGGTGTCAATAACAAGCCACTATCTTCAACACCTCAATGGGAACACTCTCCATTTTGAAACTGAAGAGCAAAGAAGACATGAGCATGTGAGCTCTAGTGACTAGTCACCTGCACATCATGTTCAATATTCTCTCAAATAATGACTTTTATCATTTTACTCACTATTCCTTGCACATATATGCATATGTTTATGACAATGGTGTTGTACAAATCATAGACATGCCATTGTATATTTTGTATCATCAAGGACACTCATGGTATATATGCAACAAATATTATTACACACACATATATATATATATATAAACATTGTATATTTTGTATCATCAAGGACACTCATGGTATATATGCAACAAATATTATTACACACACATATATATATAAACACACACACACACATAAACACACACACACATGTGTGTGTGTGTTAGTGTATGGTTCTAAGCCTACAACAACTCATCAACTACTGAAAAGGTGGTTGTTTGAGTTGTGACCACTATATCAATAGTGGGTGGCAACATGCGCAATAGTGGGTGGCAACAGGCGCAATAGTGGGTGGCAACATGCGCACTTCCATTTACTCTATAGATAAAAAAAAACATGGGTAGTAGAAAGTAAACAAATAATTACCAATAAAAATCCACATTTCTCTAATTAACAATTAATTAATTGATGAGTGTTATAGGGGACTACGCAATGATCGAGACATACACCTCTGTGTAGAAGGTTGTGAGTTCTAATCTCATTGCGTCGGGTGGAGTTTGGAGTTTACAAAGAAGAGATATGTACCCATGTTGTGTAGCTCAATTAGTTAGTTTTTTAAAAATAAATTTTTTTAATTGATGAGAACACATAAGTGCATAAATGTAATTTTACAAAGTCATGCTAATAACAATAAAAAGTTACATACAATAAAAATGCATATATAGACATTTTTGTTTTCATGCTCATTCAAGTTTAAGCATTTTCTTAACTAGTGTGCTTGCTCACATTGTGCACTTAAATATTCTCTTAATCAAACTTAGTGCAAATTGGCCAAAATACCAATAAGACATATGAGAGTCCAAGAGACAAAGAGTCAAAAGGAGGCTTGATCAACATATTGTGATTTAGTTGATCACTCATCTAAATCAGGAATTTTGCAAGTTGATGTGGCTTGATTTTGCTTATAAGTGGTAGGGAGGGACCTTAAAGCCAACACACAATGCACAATAGTTGGTTGGCTAGAAAAGAAGTCACTCATGTCATAACTCCAAAGTCTAAATTCAATGCTTCTCATGAACAACAAATATGAATATTTGTAACATCAACTATTGAATAAGTATGATACTACCTCACAAAATAAGTTCCAATGGTAATCATGGTCAGTTGTTTGCGTTTTCCAGGTTGGAGGAGAATTTTAGTGCCTTTAACTTGATCATTCAATCTGGTGAGAAAAATTCTAGTGTTTGTAACTAGATTGTTCGGACTAAAGAGAAGGATCCCTGTGCATTCGATTTTTTGTTTGGAGGTTGGTCATTGTGCCTAAGTCAACACAAAATTTTCACCATTACTCTCATCAAAGTCATCGGCGAATACTTGGACTTGGAACAAATCAATAGTTCAATTTGTGTTGCCTCTATCAAGTACAAGTTATGAACACATCCCTATCTACATGTGAAGAAGAATGTTAAGATATCTCACAATATCGATATAAACAAACCCGATGAAAATAAGTAATCCCTTGACGTATCAGTCGAGCCATCCCCTTAATAACTTTGTGCTTTTGTCAAAGGACAAGCCCATAGCCTCACAACATCAATGCTAGCTCTCATCTCTTACACAAAATACTATTTCAAAACCATCAAATATATACACTTCCACACACACAACTTGTAACCCACTTTTGTCCCTCAATGAGCTGGTGGTAGGACACTGTGTCCTGCAAGAGACAAGACCTAACCATGTGACCCTTCACCATTTCCTCCACCTGGTATGTTTCTCAACATTCTTCTCCAAATTTTAACACATTTCTATCCATTAAGGTTCATTAGACACCTAGACCTCTCCTCCTATATATATGTTGTCTCCAAATCACACCATTTTCAACCCAAATTTTTTTAACTCTCCAAGCTTCCACTTCTCCAATCTTCTTGAAAAAACAACCAAAACCCACAATTTTTTAAATCCATTTGAGCTACTATAAATCAATATGGGGTTGATGGGTATTGCTCAAGCTAAGCAAAAGCTTCAAAGAAGCCTCTCAATAAGGAATGGGACAGTCTTATCATCAAATGTTCCCAAAGGTCACATAGCTGTTTATGTTGGGGAGAATCAGAAGAAGAGGTTTGTGATCCCAATTTCATTCTTGAACCATCCTTTGTTTCAGGATTTGCTTCATCGCGCCGAGGAAGAATTCGGGTTTGATCATCCAATGGGAGGCTTGACAATTCCTTGCAGTGAAGAATATTTCATCAGCCTAACCACATCCTTGAATTGTTCTTAAGATGTAACTTCTTGTTTTGGTTTCTCTCATTTCTACTTCTATTTCTCGGGTCGAAATTCGAATCTCTCACTCTAAAGTCGAAGCAGCAGGGACAACAATCAAGTCATTTCTCAACCAGTGCTACACGCGTTAGGTTAGGTTATCTACGTGAATTCTGTTGAGAAAACTCTATTGTTTTGGATGTTCTGCTCGTATTTTGACCCAAGTCGTTCCTCAATCAACATTCTAGGGCGGGTTTGCGAATTCTTGCCTCAAACCCTCTTGGATATTTGTTTGTATTTAGGTGAGAGAATCAAAGTAGGTTGTTCAATATTTTGTAATTGGTAAATTGCCAATTCAGTTACATCCCATTGGATGTCCCTTTCATATAAATGTAAATGAGTGGTTCTCCTACTGAGTTTTCTTATGCTTGGATATATATATATATATTAAACTCAATATTCTACTATCAATGTGCCTTGTTGCAGCACCTTAATTTGTTAAAATTGGTGCACTAATTTGAATGATATACAAAAAATTATATTGGTACACATACAAGTACAGTACTTATACATGAGGTTTGTGAATTTATTTGTATAAATGCATGATATTAAAATACAAACTGGTGTGAATGTGAAAAATATGATGGGACTCTATGGGACCCTAAAATAAATAAATATATATATATGTATGTATATAGTAAAATGTGTATTAGTTGACTAATATAACTTTATATCAGTTGCAGCTTAACCAGACTAATGAAGTGATGACACTTCATCAAATTTTACTTATACCCACCCAAGTGAATTTGTAGGAGCAGAGCGACCCGTCCGGATC
>JAYMTA010003223.1:0-14715 GCA_036897625.1 Pelargonium cotyledonis | reverse complement strand
AACATGCAAATGACCCGCCCGTCCGCACCCCTAAGTCGAGTCTATTTACTCTCTTATTATATTAATAACTAAAATTAAAGAAGAATAAATAATTCAAAATTTACTTTATAAGAATCCAAATTTTTTTTTATTTTTGTATAAAAAGTCAGATTCAAGAACAGTCCAAAACCAGATTCTATAAACGACCCATTGACCGAAGATCCGATTTTGATCCGAACCCAGATCTTCAATTCCGTAGACGCCACGAGCCACAGTCCCTAACCGTGGTCGTCAACGGTTCACCACACAGCCTCTCTACGACAAGTCGTTTCTTCGGTTACGTACCGTCCCATAACAACACCACCCTATGAAACTACCGGTAACTAATTTCCGATCGATTACATGCTAAAAATGTCAATGTTGGTTCTTTCTTTTCTCCAAAACATCCGTACAAGATCGAAACATCTGCCACCAAAATCGAGAGCCACAGACCCAACAACACGCAAGGTCCTATAAAAATGGCGTCTTTAGCTCTCTAGCTCCGGTTCTCGTCGTTGTATAGGTTCAGTTCCTGCTGCTTCTTCTTCATCGTCTGAAAAGTTTCGGCTTCTGGGTCTGAGTTTTTTGAGCTACCCATCTTCGGTTTCGTCTGCGAATATATTGGGTTTGAGTTTTCTGGGGAGGAGGTTTTCGGGTTTGAGTCTGTGTGTGGGGTCCGGATTCTGTGATCGGGTTGTCGGGAGTGGTGATGGGTTCGACTTCGAAGATTATTAATAATCCGAATACGAAGATTGTTACTGGAGATTGTGGTTATGTTCTTGAAGATGTGCCTCATTTGTCTGATTTACTCCCCAATCTTCCTGTACGTTTTCTATTCATGATTTTGCTGTTTGGTTGGTGGGAAAATGATTGGAAAGTGGGAAAAAAAATGATTTTTTTAGTTGGGTTTGGTTGGATTCTTCCAGGAAAAGATGGAGTGGACTCAGTGAACAGACCCGAATCTTAATTTAGTTTTTGGTTGTGCTATTTTTCTCACCAGCCAAACAGGGTGTCACTTTTTGTCATATTTTTTGTTTGGTTGATGAAAAAATGATTTTTTTTAGTTGGGTTTGGTTGTAATCTGGCAAGAAAGAAGGGGGTGGATACACTGAAGAGACCCAAATCTTAATTTTGTATTGGGATGTGTTATTTTCTCACCAGCCAAACAGAGTACCACCATGTTTTGATTGATTTTCTGATCTTATAATCACCAATATTTGATGCATTTGGTTTCAAAAATGTTATTTTCTTAAAGGTCAATTATTTGTGGAAGATCATTTGATCATGGTCTACTTTTGAGGAAGATCAGATATTGTGATTACATGACTGAATTTCACTTTCCAGATCAGTTGATTCAAGTTTCATAGATGATTGATTTAATGCCTTGTGTTGTGTGATTGAACATGGTGCAGTTGGTTCAATTAATTTGGAAATTTTGTTTGATTGATTACATGACTAATTTCTACTTTGATTGGGAAGTTTCATCAACGGTTGATTTGAAGCTTTTCCTTGTATTTATTTCACATGACTAATTTTCTCTTACCGGCTCACATGATTCGAGTTTCATGTATGATCAACTCAATGCTTTGTTTTGTGTTCTGTTGTGTGATTGGAAATGGTGCAGTTGGTTCAATTAATTTGAAGATTTTGTTTGATTGATTTCATGACTAATTTTCACTTTCCTCAATTGATTCAATGTTTTGTTTTGTGTTCTATTTATGATTGAAAATGCCAAATTGGTGGAATTGTTTAACTAATATGAAGATTTTGTTTGGTTGGTTACATGACTAATTTCTACTTTCATGCTCGAATGATCTGAAGCTTCATTAATGGTTGATTTCAAGCTTCCCTTTTAGTCATTCGGTTGAAAACGGATCAGGTTGCTTCTTATCTTCTCTGACAACTATGTCCTTGTTTATTGTTCTTGGTATTTCTCGCAGACTTATTCTAATCCGTTGCAAGACAATCCTGCATACTCCGTTGTTAAGTGAGTCCAATTCAAGCTTCTCCTATACCGCTCTTTCCATATATCATAGCGTTATGATTGGATCATTCACCAAACTCAATTCAGTTTTTCTTTGTTTCCAGGCAATATTTTGTCCACGATGATGACACTGTCCCGCAAAAGGTCGACCATTTTCATCATTTTTTAAAACATAGTTGAATGATTATTGCTCAAGGTTGTTCCTTCTTCTACAGATCATTGTTCACAAGACTAGTCCAAGAGGGACACATTTTCGTCGTGCAGGACCTCGTCAAAGGGTATTTTTCTCTTTTCCGTTAATATAAAATCCTTAACTTTTGAGTACCATGTTCTAGTAATTAAGGTTTGTTCGCTAAATGTTATTCAAAGGTCTATTTCGACTCCGATGAAGTTCATGCTTGTATTGTAACGTGTGGGGGTCTATGCCCCGGGCTCAACACGGTCATAAGGGAAATTGTTTGCGGCTTGTACCATATGTATGGAGTGAAGAAAATTCTAGGCATAGATGTAAGTAACAATAACAACATATTTCATATTGACATCTTTTTTGCCGTTTCCTTCTCTTATTATATGCTTACTTAGTAGAGATTGATCGAAATGTAGGGAGGATACAAAGGTTTCTATGCTAAAAATACAGTTAATTTAACTCCCAAGTTTGTCAATGATATCCACAAGCGTGGTGGAACCATCCTCGGGACATCACGAGGTGGACATGATACGTCAAAGATAGTTGACAGCATTCAGGATCGTGGTATCAATCAGGTATGTACGTAAGCTCAGTTTTTAATGTTCCGTGCTTGTGTTTTGGGTATTTGTTATCATACCGATGCATTACTCAAGTTTATGAACGTCAAATTTACATCTTTTTTTCTGGACCTTAGGTGTACATAATTGGCGGAGATGGAACTCAAAAAGGGGCATCTGTGATTTTTGAGGTGATGTCATTTCAGTTCATTGTAGTCTATCGTCAAAGACTTCAAGAGTTAATGGATATATATTTATATATATATTCCCTTTGAATTGATAGCTGCTAATAAAATGCAAAATGGACCTTACTTTCATTTTCCATTTTGTAGGAAGTTAAAAGGCGTGGCCTTAAAGTTGCTGTTGCTGGAATACCCAAAACCATCGATAATGACATTCCGGTCATTGACAGGTCCTTCGGTTTTGACTCTGCTGTCGAGGAAGCTCAACGTGCCATCAACGCAGCACATGTTGAAGCTGAGAGTACTGAAAATGGTATTGGTGTTGTGAAGCTTATGGGACGCTACAGCGGTAAGCTTTCTGTTTGCAAATGATGTCATCATCTGCACATAGGGTCTGAAAGTAGTGTCGGAATAAATATGCAAACATGTAGTTTTGTAATGAAAATATTTAATCGTTGATGTTGGTATGTAACCTCAATTCTAAAAGGGGTCTATACACGAGCAAAACTTTAACAAGTACAATGGGAAAAGATGTACTCGTCAGATTGATCTGTCTATAGATATCAATTGTTTTGTGATCGTCGGGACATGAAAACTTAAGGTGTACAATCTCTTAACCATAAGAGAAAAGTGGTCATGATTGTTGTTTCTATGTCGAATTTGACTGAGCAGGGTTTATTGCAATGTATGCAACTCTTGCTAGCCGAGATGTGGACTGTTGCTTGATTCCAGAGTCACCCTTTTATCTTGAGGGCCCAGGCGGACTATTTGAATTTATCGAGAAACGACTCAAAGAAAACGGGCACATGGTCATTGTGATAGCTGAAGGTGCTGGGCAGGAGCTTGTTTCCGAGAGTATGCAGTCCTTGGCTAAGAAGCAGGATGCTTCGGGAAACAAACTTCTTCAAGATGTTGGGCTATGGATGTCTGCAAGGATTAAGGTACGGTTCATATCCGAGTTTTTTTTATGCTTCTTATTGATTATTTTGCTGCAAAACTGAGAGTATTTCGGTTTGGGTTTGCAGGAACATTTCTTAAAGGAAAAGAGAACGGCCATAACCCTCAAATACATAGGTTGGTAATGTACAATTTGAATTTCCCTGTGCTTAAGAAATGCTTAGAAGCGGCTATTATTGTTTGTAACTCACATTTGCTCGTTATTTCCCTGCAGATCCTACGTACATGATTCGAGCTATTCCAAGTAATGCCTCGGACAATGTGTATTGTACACTTCTTGCTCAAAGTGCTGTTCATGGGGCGATGGCGGGTTACACTGGCTTTACTAGCGGACTCGTCAATGGAAGACAGTGTTACATCCCTTTCTACGTGAGTTCATCTTTACGTTTTCTCAACTATTGATATTGGTATATAATTCGGTATGAACTCATTTTAGACACTACTATTGAGACGGAAATAGAAACTGTAATTGTGGACTATAAGGAAATAGTCTCTCGGCAAAAGCTAAGAAAAGTTGTGTGTGTAATTGACCGTCCCTAGAATCCACAATAGTGGGAGCCTCGTGCATTGGCTCGCCCCTTATAGTCATCGAACTAAGGTATCGTTTGGATTAGGACTTTTGTTCAAAAATCGGAATGAGAATGAGATTCTCACTTTTCCTGTTTAGATTTTGAAATTGAATAGTTGGTCATGAAAAGGGCTCTAGATTTCAAATCTCCTTCTCATTCTAATTTCTTTTAATCCAAACGCTACATAACTTCCTTTCAACTGTAACTTCGCTTTTATTACGTACCCTAGGAAATGTAAATGTGTCGGAGCATCCAAAACCATACTGTTGCAATCACCCTTTCTTGGCTTCACGCCTAAGATAAAACGTAGTGCATCTTCATACGTACCAATTGGTAACCTTTACTGAACTTTTCTCGGAAAGCACACATAGTTACTTGTTGGTCTGTATTCTGTAGAGAATCATTGAGAAGCCAAGCAGGGTAGTGATAATCATCGAACTAGCTTCCTTTCAACTATATTCGCTTTTATTTTCATATTCAAGAAAATGTAGTCACGTCAAGCATCCAAAACATATAGTTACACACTTAGCATATCTTCTCAGCACACACACTTGGTGTTCGGATTATAATTTTTGTTTAGGAACGGGGAATGACAATCTAATTCTCATTCCATTGTTTTTAATCCAAACGCTACCTTAGTTACTTGTTGACTTTGTTGACCCGCAGAGAACAACAATCATTGCTCTTTCTTGGTTTTGTTCCCAAGATCAAACGACAAACACGCTTATTTACTCGTTGTTGGCCTCGTGTTTTTGCAGAGCATCATTGAGAAGCAAAACATGGTGGTGATAACGGACAGGATGTGGGCTAGGCTTCTCTCGTCCACAAACCAGCCGAGCTTTCTGAGCCCGAAAGATGTCGTCGAAGACAAGAGAGACGGAGAAGTTTTAACCCAATTGTTGGATGATCGTTGCTCGGTTGAAAAACTAGGTAAGCTCGGAAATGATGCTAACACTAGCTTGAAACCAAAAGCATGATATATATATATATATATATATATAGTATGTTAATAATATTCATTGCTTGAGCCTCTGCCGTATAGACTGGCCAGCTTTCTTGAAATTTGTATTCTTTTTTTTTTTCTTCTATGCATTACTATGTAAGAAGTAAATAGTTTTATTGCTGTTTTTCATGTGTTTAATTTCTATAAAATAAATGACATATATATATATAAATTTATATCTGCATAAGTTTATATATTTATTTGCTAATGTATCCACCTTTGGAAACTTTGTTCCCAAGTTACTGTGAAATTATAGGAAATTTGCCATATATCAGGAACATAATATATATACCTTTTGGAACAAAACTGAAAATGAACAAAAAATGACATTATCAAAATCCGAGAAAGAAGATGTTGAGAGTTCTTATGTACACCTAGCTCACTTTCTTAATAAATAAATATAAGGAGGGTGTTTGGATTAACTTCTCGAAAATATAGCTGATAAGTAGGTAGAGCTGATAAGCAAAAATGTGTTCCGGTTCTTTGTAACAATAAGTTGTTACCTGCTTAGGAAGAAAGTGCAGATAAACACTTGAATTGTTTTGGTAAAAAGTGTTGATAAACATTATAGAATGTCAAATTGACTATCAAAGACATTAAAATTATTTTTTTTGGTGAATTTTTTTGTTTAAGTAGTAATCACGTTCTTTTTAACAAATTCATGGGAATATTAAAAAAATGATCAAAAATGAAAATGAAAGCACAAAGTTATGATTTTTTTTCTGCATATTTGTCTATTTTCTGTACTTTTATATCAATGCATAATTGAAAAACTCGATTTTTGCATATAAATAACTAATGTTTTTTTTTAATTAGACATAGTAATATTTGAATAAAAAAATATACGAAATTGATATGAAAATCACTCAAATCGGATGTCAAATAAAAAAAAATGAAAATTTTCTTTGTTTTAATCACATAAAACTATAAGGGTATAAACGACTTTTTAATGATCAAACTGGCTCTTTTCTTGGTGCTTATAAGCTGCAAACTGAGAAGCTGGGTACCCATAACTTATTTTTTATGCTTCAAAAGAATGAGCTTATAAGCACTTTTTCAATTTACCAAACAGATAACTTGGTAAAAATAGTTGTTTTAATGCTTATAAGCCCGTTTGACCAGCTTATAAACTTAAACAAACACCCTCCAAGTAAGCTCGCTAGTGTTTGGATCTTCAAATTATGATTTTATTTGGCTCAACAAACAATTATTTAGAAGATGAAAGAATTAAATTTAGAGAGAAGTTTCATTTCAGTAAATGATTTAAAAAAAAAAAAAAAAGCTAGTTGAGCTCTCCCCTTTAAACTCCACCCCACACAATGAGATTTGAATTCACGACCTCTCACATGAAGATGTGTATTCTTAACCATTGTGTCATCCCCTAGAGGGTTACATTAACTTTTAAACTGCACGTATAAATGTGAAATTGTTTTAAGTTTTTTGCTCCGACCATTGCGGCATATCGCCCGGTCTTGTTAATTACATTTGAAGCTTTTGATTCACAATCTCCTAACAAATCAACCGCCCACGAATCTTCCGAATAAACATATAATGGGAATTGGAAATCCTATGAGCCAACGGGTAACAATTAAACCGGCTTCAACGGGCCAAACAATAAAACACAACCGTCCAAATTGAATCATTTTTCATCAATTTTAACTTGATTCGCCACTTAACAAGACAAGCTAGAACCGACAAAAAAAAGCTCGAGAAGAACCCGTGTGTATTTTTGGCCCGGCCCGTATGGTTCGGGCTCATGGTAATTATTTGAAGCTTTTGATTCACAATTCCTAGCAAATCAAACCGACTCCGAACCTTTCCTATTACACATTCCGATCCGAATCGGAAATCCCAACGGTAAAGTCCTCTCCCTTTTTTTTTTCTATTTAAGAGACAAAAAAAAAAGCCAATTACGTGAGAGTGAATTGAAATGGAGAGAGCAGATTGGTCCTCACTTTCTGGTGATATCTTGTGTTTGGTTGCTGAGAAAATCGATTTGGTTCAAGATTTCGTCAATTTCTGTGCCGTGTGTCGTAATTGGTACTCTATTGCTTCTGATTTTCACCGTCGCACCAAGAAACCAATATTATGATTCTTTATTGTATCCTCCGATTCAAAAAAGTTTCCGATACCGAATCTGATTTTCATTCTCATTTCGATTCCTAATTCAGCTCTAAGTTTATCTTTCGCACCTACGATCCCAAAATCAGGGAAAAGGAAATCTTTCTCGACTTGCCCGAACTTTCTAGGACTAAGTGTTGGGGCTCTCCTTTCGGTTGGGTGGTCACATTTTCCCATATTGATTTCCAGTTCGGCCTCCTTTGTCCTTTCTCTAGGGAAACTCTTCGCCTTCCCTCGCTCAGGACCTTAACCAGAGCCGAGGGAGTTGAGTACAATCCTTACGAGACATTTCTGATCGCAGATCTTGAAAAGACGCCCCATAACTGCATTGTATTACTCGTGGTCCATCTTGGCAAAGAAGATTCTATATTGGCCTTTGCGAGGCCGGGTGACAATGTGTGGTCCCGCATCCAAGGTCCTACCGATTTGAATGACATCATTTATTTCAAGGGTAACTTTTACGGAGTTCGAAGAAACCACGATCACACTCCGGTTCTAGTCTTGATTCAATTTGACCAACCTTACCCTCAAGCAGTGATGTTGTCCATGAATAGACATAATGAAAGCTTAAACTTTCCAGTGTCGGATTTGCCCGTTTGATTGTGTTTCCCTACATATTACTAAGAAGTACCTTTTCGAATTGGATGGGGAGCTCTGTTTGGCCTTTCGTTATGTTAGGATGGATCATAAAACTTTATTTTTTAGAATTTTGAAAATAAATTCCTTCACGAGAGAATGGATTCGAGTCGTATCACTCGGCGACAAATGCTTGTTTGTTGGTAATAACTATACCTTCACATGCAAGGCGACTTCTCGTAGATGCTTGCGAGGAAATTGTGAAATTCCACCTAATGAATTTACAAGTGACTGTATTTTCTACACTCGCGATGATGACTACACATTTTATCCTCAAAGCATTACAAACTATGACAATCCGATCCCTGAATCTAAAAGAGACATTCGCATCCTGCGCGCCGACGAGGGAATTTTTCCAATTACGCAAGATCAATACTTTAGCCCGAGATCTCAAATTACATATCAACAACTTTGGGTCACGCGATCTCTACGGTAAATATCAATTATCATTATTTTGTTAAATTTAGTAATTCCATTCTTATTTATACTTTATTGCATTTTCATTGATTAATTACTCACTCGTTTCGTTCATGACTTTTAGTTTCCGAAGACTTGGACAGATCGATGCTACTCAAGAAGATGCCATGATAGTCGACTATGAATGATGAAGAACTTGTTAGTTTCGACCAATTGATGAATAATTAAACAAACGTCACCTATGTCCGGAAAATAAACGTAACTGCAAAATCAAAAGAGGTTTGATACAGTATGTAATGTGTTCATGAATGTGACGTATTGTGATTTAGTACGGAAATTGCATCACTGTTATAAACTACACATATTTAGTACTTTACTACCTTTATCTTTTTTTTTTAACGATCACGTAACTACCATAAGTTATCCAAAACTCATTCGGTTAATGACACCGTTAATCTAGTAATAAAAAGACTAAAATACCCTTTATGTTAATTCCATAAAATATAACACACGGTCAACTTTCAGTATGACACAATAAAATCAATTTCAAGCTCTACTTACCCCTGTAAATTAACCAAAAAAGAACAAAACTCCAGCTAAATAACATAATTATGTTAAATAGGTTAAATTGGGCATTGTCACGCCAAAAATGTTGGTCTAGTCATGCAAAACGTGTTAGGTTGTGTCATTTCAACCCGACCCATTTAGTTAAACGTGTCATAGTTGTATTACGTGTCTGTAAACATGTCATATTCATGTTTAACATATTTGAGTACGATTATTAATCACACTGCAATCAACCCCCAACACGACACGGACGAACTGTGAGCTCGAAATTTCAATTACATTTGAAATCTTGGGAATGGTTTAGCTGAAACTGCAAATCTATATACACAAAATGTCTTTTTCTAAGTTCATTGAAGCAAATTCTACACAACCAATGGTCTATGAACATTTCAATGCCAAACCTTTGAAACTATATATATATTCAGATGACCATCACATAGCTGCTGGCTTTCCATCTTTTCTAGGGTCACTAACAGCAGTGAGTCTTCCATGGATTACGGTGGAATTATTGGGAAATTTTCCAAATTTTCGAGCCGTTTCGATCGGGTTTTGAAGGGTTTGAACAATGAGTTGGACAATGGCTCCTCCAGCCAGAGACTCAAGTTGATGGTTTCTTTGTGCCAAAAAAAGCTGCTTCTCCTCTGAAAGCTCAATGTGCTTGCCATCAATGACAGTCCAGTTTTCATATTTAACCACATTTGGTATTAGCTGCAATGAAATTAATAGAGAAAATCAGGCCAGGATGGCTCTTTTGAAAATTTCAGATAATGGGTTGAGCTAGCTGACACGAACCCCGAATCAGATTATGTTGAACCCAAACCTACTTAAATTTGTGTTCGTGTTCGTGTCACGGGTCATGACTCAAATTGTCGGTTTTAGTTTAGAGTGTACCCTGTGGTAGATTCTTGGTTGTTGCACTGCAGCTAAAGGTTCCAATCCCAAGATG
This sequence comes from Pelargonium cotyledonis, assembly GCA_036897625.1. NCBI lineage: Eukaryota > Viridiplantae > Streptophyta > Magnoliopsida > Geraniales > Geraniaceae > Pelargonium > Pelargonium cotyledonis. Next base: position 4,571 of record JAYMTA010003223.1, on the reverse strand, counting down.
AAATGGTTGAGAAACACTTGTGTCACTGCTGGGATTATGTTTAATCCACCACTTCCACCAAGAACACCAACCACTTGATTATCCTGCAAAATGAGAAAAAAAAAATAATAACTTCGGGATTGATCATGAAACTAGTGTGAATCTTACGGTTCAAACCGATTATTCACAACAGAGCTGACAATTTGGACCTAAACCCGCATACTCCTGAAACCTAACCCACAGTTTTACAGGTTCGAATTGCATAAAATGGATCCAGATAATTTTTCGGTCGGATCAGGCAAATGCGCACATTCTAAGCGTAAATCCCGACCCATATGAAATAAATCGAACCCTTACAGTTCGGGTTTAGGTTAGGCCTTTTCAACCCGAAAAGCTATCAAATTCACAATCCACATACCTTGGTAACAATGACTGGAGTCATAGAAGACAATGGTCTCTTATTTGGTTCAATGAAATTTGCAGGAGCTGGAGGAAGCTTATCAGGGGTCACTTCAGTTGGTATTGAGAAATCATCCATCTCATTGTTAAGAATTATGCCAGTAGATGGAGATAAAACTCCACTTCCAAATGGATAATTCACGGTACTCGTCATCGAAACGGCGTTTCGATCCGCATCTACGATGCAAAAATGGCTCGTTCCATGATCGTCAAGCTGACTCCACCTGGAAATGATCGTTTACGAATGAAACGTTAGGACAAATTGCACAAAACTATAATGAACTTTGCACGTGTTGCACACAAATTCCTCTATTTTTAGTAAGTTGCACCGTTAATAGCAGTGTTAACATTTCATTGAAATAACAAAAACTCCCCTATATACAATGATGTTTTATTATAAAAGTATGTGGAGTTTATCGTTCTGCTATAAAGTTCAATGTAGTCCTGTACGACACGTGCAAAGTTTAGCGTAATGTTGTGCTACTTAGCCTAGTTTCTTAGAACCTAGTAATGAAAAATGTCATTTGAATCTAAAATGTAGTTGAGTTGTGACTTGCCTGGAAAGATAGTACTCTGGAGGGAAAGTCGTGTTATCGAATATCTTCTCCCGAATTTGTTTGGCGAACGATGGAGATAGCATTTCGGATTTGTAGTCGGAAATGTTCACATAATTGGGATCGGCTAAGTTCATTCGGATGGAGAACATGTGTTTCAATGCTTCGATCAGGCGATGCAATCCCAGGGCTCCTTTCGCGGCATCTGAAGTGCCATAGCTATCGAAGATGTTTAGAATCTGCACGCAAAAAACGTTTTACGTATAATACGTCAAAACTGTTTTCTTGGCTCAAACCCGTACATAGATTCACTAGGCATCAAAGTAGAACTATAGTGTATCATAAAGAAATAAATAAATAAAAACCCTCAATACTTATGCATAAAAGAGCGAGTCTGGAGAGGGTTATTTGTGTGTACAACCTTTCGTTGTTTCCCTTACTCAAACCCGTGATATCCATATCACAAGGCAGCAACCTTACCGTTATGCAGTGGCTCGCCCGAAAACATCATCTATGATTCAAAACTCTTAACACCTAAAATAAGTGTAATTCTATATAATCCCATAATGAAACAATACATTGACAGAAATAAACAACAAAATTGTAGTAGTGTTTGGATTATAAGTTTTGAAATGGGAAGGGGAATGAGAACACAAACAAGATTTTCATTCCCGAACATGAAGAATCGGAATCACATTCTCATTTTCATTCCTCAACAAAAACTTCAACCCAAACGCTATGAAAATCCAAAACACAACTCACCAGTGAGAGCCCAAGTGTTCCACTTGAAGGGGGTGGCATCCCGAAAACAGTGTATCCCATAGCATTCACAGCCTCTGCGTCCGTTACTTCCACTTTGTAACTGCTCAAATCCTCCATGCTCAAAATCCCACCAGCCTCCCTCACATCCTTCACCAATTTCTCGCCAACGGGTCCATTATAGAACACTTGCGGTCCTTTTTCCGAAACTTCCTCTAAGGTGAGACCAAGCTCCACATTGTAGCATGTATCACCTGTTTGCAACAACTTCCCATTTGGTGCATAGACATGTCTCAAGCCAGGGTCTCTCAAGATCATGTCGGAACATTTGGAAATGTATGATCCGAGATATGGAGCAACAACGAACCCGTCTTTAGCTAGCCTTATGGCGGGATGGAATAGGATTTTCCAAGCCAATCGCCCGTGCATTGACCAAGCTTCGTGAAGCCCGGCTAGCTCGCCGGGAACTCCCATTGACAGTGCACCAATGTACTTGGCATCGGGGTTGTTCGCATACATATCCTATTAAAGACGACAATATCAACAAATCAGTTGCACATGTTCTGCTTATCAGAGGACCGAAGAACTAAAAACTCAATGTGATAGTTGGAGAGTCAGATTTTAGTTTGAAGTTAAATTATTAAAATGTTTTCGTGAACTATCAAGATCCGTCCTTGCACTAGTGATCCCTCGATTATTGGAAACTAACTAAACAGAACATGTCAACATTGTCTGAGGACTCCAAAAGTACTAAATGAAAGGAGAAACCGAACCTTATTAGCAGCTAAAGGGGCGGTCTCTCTCATGTCAAAAGCTCGTGTTTTCGAGTCTGATGAAGACCGAACAAGCATGAAGCTTCCTCCTCCTATCCCACTCGCCATTGCGTTGACGACGCCAAGGCACAATGTGGTTGCCACGGCAGCATCCACAGCGTGCCCGCCCTGCCTGAGCATCGATGCACCAATTTCCGAGCAACGACCATCGTCAGCAGCAACGACGCCTTGCTCTGACTCAACAATCTCGGGATTGGTGAATCCATCCAATCCGTTATGCTCACTTTCCTCTCCCAACAGCAAGAAATTTAAGCTGCCTCCAAGTGTAAGGCCAAGAACTAAAATGCAAGCAGAACTAGATACTTATGGAACTAGAAATGATCATATATAAACCTCAGACCTTAAAATATCTCTCATTGGAGTCAGAAATTGTCATATTTGAGGTTCTGCTTTTCTTAGAATTGAATTTGAGGTTTATTACAATTACTCTACAAAATACCAAAGTGTGAAGTAAATGCATTAATCTAAGACACTAAAAATTTGAAAATTTTGCACTTTGGTCCCATAATATTTTTCTTGTTCTAAATTGGCACTCAACTTAATTTTTTCCCAGCTTGGCCCCTTTCTATTTTGTTCTGAATTGGTCCAACATGTACTTGTGTCGTCAAATTAAACTGATGCGGCAAGAAAGTTGTTGATGTGGCTTGTGACGCTTAAGTTAGCTAAAGTTGTGAATGTAACCATTTCGGATCAATATCGTCCCAAATTGGTTCAATCAGTAAAATCGGCTTACTTAAATGTCACTTAATTGACGTGTTAAAACAGAAATCCAGAAGAAAAAAAAAAAAAAAAAGTTGTCTCATTAGCTTAGTTTGATAGGACCCATATGGATTGGACCAATACGAAACAAAATAGTATAAATGAGGACTAAATTAGAACAAGATAAACAGTTTAAGGACCAAATTGAAATAAAAATCAAATTAGGCACCAATACATAACAATATGGATAGTTGGGGTACCAAAACTAAACTTTCTCCTTAACATTTGGAAACTCAAGTATCCATGAGATCAATAACAAGATCAAACATGTATTGTTGCTTACAAAATAAGCAGATATTCAAGATTCAAAGGCCAATTTGTGAAACAAAAATGAAAATTTATGCAAAACCAAGAACTGGAAATGGAGAATCTTTCATGGTTTGACTTGAATTTACAACAAAACCCATTTCAGATTTGGAGTTTCTGAGCAAAACCCATAATTCAAAAACCCAAATTGATGGAGAAAAAAAGAGAGAAATTGAACTGACTTGTGATGGATATGAATGCTAGAGAGAAGCAGAGAGCTCTTGCTATGGTTATGGTTCTGTTCTTCTTGTGAACAGAGCTGTCCTCCAAACCCAGAAGTGGAGCTTCCATGGCTTCTTGATCCACAACCAGAGCACACTATTCTTGTGGCCAAACAGAGAGAATCTGAAGAGGATGATGAAGAAGAAGCTGTTTGGTGGGTTGGGTTTGGTGACACAGTTCTTGTTGATTGTTTGGTTTTTTGTTTTTAGAGTGTTTTGGTTTTTCATTTTTATTTTTATAATTATCATCGAAAATAATAAATAAATACCAATCACTTGTTTTATTTTCAATTCCAACATTGATGGATGGAGTGAGAAACTGCAACATTGACAAAATAATTGAGGTAATTGTACACGTCACCATTTATTAATATGAAAACATTTCAGTTTTCCCTTGAAGTTATTCATTTTATTTATTAAAGAAAATTAAAATATTTTTCACGTCGTCACAATTTGATGGCTTAACTAAGAGCATCTCCAGCGCTAGACGCCAAGCAGGCGCAAAACACCATAGTGTCCACGGTCCGCGTTGGAGTGGGAGGGCGCCACGGACGGATCCAAAATTTTTGTTTTGTAGAAACAAACTATAATAATATTTTTTTATTAAACTATTACGACAAAAATATAAATCATGTGGAAGCAATAGTTTAAATTTTATCTAATAATACAGATAAATATAAAAGTTTTAATTGACAAATGCA
>JAYMTA010003222.1:0-14720 GCA_036897625.1 Pelargonium cotyledonis | reverse complement strand
GACGGATTCTGTTAGTCAGTTAACGGAATGTCCTTCGCGAGAACAAAAAAACGTGTTTTTGGACCCGAGTGAAACAGATGAAAGTTTAAGGACCCCAGCGGAACAAATTGGATAGTTTAGGGACCTGTGAGGTACATTTTCCTTGTTTTTTTGTATTCTTTTTCTAGTTTTAGACAAAATTAGCAAATAAATAAAAAAATCTTGATGTATATCATTTTTATCATTATTGTTTTTATATATTTTTAATATTTTATAATCATATATGCATTTTCCATTCATGGCTCGAGCTTTTACACTAGTATTAATTATGTTAGTGAAATTCTCACAAGACACAAGATCAAAATAACAATTATAAAATTATAACTAAACTAACAACCAAGAAAAATAACAAGTTAACTGCAGAAACTAAAACTAGAATAGAATAAAAGTTCTCTTAATGTTATTGACAGTGAAGTTTGATACTTGGTTATGCATACAATGTGGAAGTGATGTTTAACGAAGAAGAAGGCATGTGTTAGGCACATGCTACTTTTTTGCTCCAACTAACGAATATTAATCGAATCTGGTTAAATTGGACAAAATATAGTTATAGGGAATCGGTAATGACAATGAATAGTTGTAGTATTATTGATGATTTTAAAAATAGTAGGAGATTCAACCATAATATGATGATATAACCAAGACATATTGGGGTAACTACTTAATATCACTTTGATTTCCTTTGAGGTCTTGAGTTTGAATCTCCTTGTCGACGATATGAGATGAAATTTGTAGGGTGGAGTAAAGTGTGACACTCCTTTTTAGAAGTGAGAAAACATTGTTATTTCGAGTATAATGTCATGAATGATGATATAGTTGGAATATCAATGATATTATGATATGATGTTGTAGTTGAAGTATCAATCATAACTTTAAACTAATAAATAAAAAAGCGTAGTAATTTCATACGTGCACTAATAATATGGTAATGGAAAGGGAAAATCACACATAACTCCCCTCAACTATATATCTTTTACACGTGGTTTCCCTCAACTTTAGTATATTACTACTGGCTACCCTGAACTATGACACATATCTTTCCATCCAAAATTTCATCCAAATCTCCATCCATTGTGTTAAAATGACCAAAATAACCTTCTACATAAATTAAAAACATTAGCCAAACAGACCCTTAGCGTTAAATGAAAAAAAATTGGAAATAAATATAGGTCTGAACTAGCGCCGCCGACGAGCTTAGACAACCACTTCCAGGCGAGCCGAGCTCGGCCTGTCGTCGAGCACGAAGACAACGACTATGAAGAGACTCAATGTGGTGCTCGAATCGATGTGAAGCTATTGGAGACGCTCTGGTTGTCGCCGGTCGAGCTTCCATGGTCGTCGATCTGGCCAACGAGGACGGAGGAGGAGGCGAGATCTGGAGGCAAGGACGACGAATGAGGCGAGATCTGGAGGCGAGGACGGCGGAAGAGGCGAGGCTGGCGCGTACATGAAGATCGGAGGAGGCTCGACGCCAGTCGTCCGTCGCCGTAAATCGTGAAGATCAAGAACAGAGGGCTCACCACCGATTCGACCTCCACGCTGCCGCTTCCCATCGTCGCCAAGGCCGTCCCCCACCGTCGTTGTCGCTTGCCAGAGCTCGAACCCAGATCGGAGATGGACCAGATCCGTCGGCCAGATCGTCGTTGAAGGACACCGGAGATGGACCATTTTTTTAAATCTTTGTAATTTTTAATTTTTGAATAAGAATGTTGATTTTTTTTTGTTTTTGTTTTTTTGTAATTTTTGGAAAAAAAAATTAAGTATCCAGCGAATGTATGAATTTTACGGCAAGATTCTGATGATTCTGGCGATATTTTGAATTTTTTCGGTTAGTGTATGAAGATTTCAGCGAGAGTGATAGAGTGGAGGATATTTTTAAAATTTTTTAAAAAAAAATAGTCATTTGCTAAGCACATAACTCAATTATTAAAATATTACGTTAAATATAACAAAAATTTTGAATGAAAAGACATACGACATAATTTAGAGAAACCTGTAGTTGAGGGAAGGCACGGGCAATTATTCCTAACGGAAAAACATAGTTTTGGGACAAGATATCCTTATTTTACTTGTCATTAAGCCACTTCCATATTTGAACCCTATAAAATCCCAAGACAACCCGCCCAAAGCCCACAAGGCATTATAGCGTAGTGTACTCCAAGTCTGGAACTGATCCATGGGGTTGACTCTCTACCTCGCATTTCTTCTTTGCATCTCTTTTGTATTCTCTGATTCCAACCAGGTAATTTCCATCTCTGCCATTAAATTTCTCTCTCAAATCCTACTTTCCTTTCTTTTCCCACTCAATCGAACGAGTGTACATGCAGTTCTGCGATGTTGGAATCGGATCCGGAGATTACCAGTGCGGAATTTCATCGTCTTCCTCGTCGAAGCTTCTGATCAAGGGAGGAACTGTGGTGAATGCTCACCAGCAGGAGCTCGCTGATGTTTACGTTGAGGATGGAACTGTAGTTGCAGTGAACTCTAATATCAAGGTCAGCTATGTTGCTTTAACTGGTTGATTTTCCTTCTGTGTTCTGGAGACAGCGGCTATGAACAGCGACCATTGACTCTGGAAAATACTTGTTTCTCTTGAGTGTTGTTAATGAAACACCTAATTTCAGTTAAAATCTGTTTGATTTTAGCATTAATGATATGCAAGATAGAGCTGGATGTATTTCTTTGGCCAGTTCAGGACTTATGAAGTTCATTGTGTAATGAAGACAATATACGTACACACTCACACTCATATGTATGATATTTGTATATATATTCCCAGTAACCTTATCACTGAAGTTATTTTAATGCAATATGAATGTAGAATTTATTTTTACTCGGCTGCACAAGTTTCTATGGCAATGATCAAAGTTGTAAGGTTAAAAGCTACTTGACTTTGATGTTCTTTTAATTTCTGGTCACGCTTTCTGGAACAAATAATTCATGCTGTTATTTTTCTGTTCAGCCCATTGATTTTGTTTCCTGAAATCATCAAGCTATATAAATTCTGATCATTGTTCATCTGAATTGGTGATTGTCATTGGCAGGTTGGTGATGATGTTATCGTGCTTGATGCCACAGGAAAGTTTGTCATGCCAGGTATAATTTTGGCCCTCTGGGTATACAACAGATAAATAGTGGTTTTCACTATCAAAACCTCTACTTTGACAAGAGTCTTTAAAAATTCACCATGGAATACAATAACCAAGTACCTAAAGTGGTGTCATACAAGATGGAGGGTTATGTTATGCTTATGAAATAAATAAAGTTTTGGCTGGCCAAGCAACATGCTTTTACCTCAAATTGTATATATGTCCAAGTTGGAATCTTGTAACTAATATCTTTTAGTTCTATACCCTGGGGTACCAAATATGTAGGCAAATTAGTGGAGTCAATAGATTTACAAAGCTGGTGTGATTAGTCTTTTCCTTGAAAATTGCACTTAAACCTTTGCTGGCTAGTGTACTGTTGATTGCTGGCTGTGATTTTATGGTGCTTGAGTGCATACACTGCTTTCAAGTTTCTGATGAATTATGAGTTCAAGATTCTGAGCCACAGTGACAAACTATTCCTTCTTCAGGGCATCTATAAAGAACTTGAGAAAGATATGTTAAATTATCAATATAGATCAATATGTATATACTTTGTTCTCCTCTGCTATATTCTATGAAGTTGTATTGATAGTATCATGAGATTGAACCGTATAGAATGCGGCGCCATTCTGGCAGGTTGCATCCTTAGTCAACTTATTTTAGCATGTTATTATAAAAGCATCTTTTATTAAACTGTATATATGTTTTTTCACCATTAACACTTTTCTCGTCCGACATGAACAGGGGGAATTGATCCTCATACACACCTGGATATGGAGTTTATGGGTACTGTCACTGTTGATGACTTCTTCAGCGGTCAGGCTGCAGCATTAGCTGGTGGCACAACAATGCACATTGATTTTGTTATACCAGTTAATGGAAGTTTAATGGCGGGCTTAAAAGCCTATGAAAAAAAGTCAAAAATATCCTGCATGGATTATGGTTTCCATATGGCAATTACAAAGTGGGATGAAGTTGTTTCAAGAGAGATGGAAATCATGGTCAAGGAGAAAGGTGAGCATTCCAGGGTTGAATATTGTGTATTTAGTTATGATTGTCTTTCCTTCTTGCATTGATTATGTTTTCCTTCTCGAAGGTATCAACTCCTTCAAGTTTTTCCTGGCATACAAGGGGTCTCTTATGATCAGCGATGAGCTTCTATTGGAAGGGTTTAAAAAGTGCAAGAATCTTGGTGCCTTGGCCATGGTCCATGCTGAGAATGGAGATGCTGTGTCAGAAGGACAAAACAGAATGATAGAACTAGGTATTACAGGCCCAGAAGGACATGCACTTTCAAGGCCCCCCGTGGTAACATAATCTTTTTTCTTAGTCTTTTATTGCTTATTTGCTTCGTTCATCATAACTTCTTTTAGTATTCTTATGGCTACTAGTTGTGGTCATTTTTAACTTGCATGACGGAATGTATTTATTGTTTATGTTTGCTTTCAAATGGAGTATGCATTTCTCTAGGAAATAAATTTGGAAAGTAGTGGGCTATCTGAAGCTTTATTTGCAGGAACAAAAAAATTATATTTGTGATTTCAGATAACATAGAAGATCTCATTATAGATTAGATTGTCAGAGCACATATCCTGCACTTGGCTACTTCTGCTATCTATTTATGCGTTGTGAGACAAAAAAGGTTTAGGAATATATGTAGATTTGGTAATAGCATTACGTACAGTGCACCCGCCCATATATTGGAATAAGGAACCAAAAAGCTAATATGGCATTACGATATAAATCTGAAAAATTGTCTTATTCCTTGAAAAAAAAGGAAACAACCGGAAAACAGTTAGGTGTATGAGACAAGTCAAATTGAACATTTAATGTCTATTAATAACAGAACTCTAGCCTGCTTCTTCTAACTCAAAGTCAATTTACTAATTTTGCATAAAAAAAAAGGGAGGAAAAGTCTACAGAAATACACCACTCTTCTCTTCTAGGTGAAAGAATATGATTCGCTGACCTATAAGTAGTTTTGTGCACCGCAAAAATGTTGAAGGGTTGCTTAATATTACTTTTTGTCTGAAACATATCACTTGTATGATCCTCAGTTGAAAATGTTTTCCTGTCTTACTGGATTATACGCTTTATTTCTTAGATGAGAGCATTTTGTAGTTAAAGTTGATTGATAAAGCTTCTGAAGGTGACGCACATGGGATGTGACATCCACAGAATACCTTTCCACTTTTGACATTGTATGTTGGTCCATCTAGTGTTTTTCATACCATGGTTTTCTTCAATATCAGTCTATTTTGCTTCTGAAAATGAATTCTAATACTTTGAAAGGTGCTATATGACTAACTATCACTATTGATGCTTTAAAAAAATCTGTGTGGTGAACATTTACTTCTTTTACCAAAACATAGCTTACTAATATGAGTGATGGTTCATATTGATAGGTAAGTTTTAGATTTTGCTGTATTAGTAATGTTTCAAATTGAAATATAACTCATATTGATAGGTATTTTTAGATTCTGCTGTATTAGTAATTATTTCAAATTGAAATATAACTCATACTTTAGTGCAATGTTCATACAGCTGGAAGGAGAGGCAACTGCTCGAGCAATTCGTTTGGCAAGTTTTGTGAATACACCTCTCTATGTTGTTCATGTGATGAGCACTGATGCAATGGAAGAAATAGCTAAAGCTCGCAAATCAGGTTTTGAACTCAAAATTTCAATTGCATGGTGGCAGCATTGTCTTTTGATGTCAGTATTACTGTTCTGTACAAAACTAACTGGTTGGGTTCAAGAAGTCATACTCTCTTGTTGAGTGTGCGCTTAAACTAATATCATTTATCCATAAACCTCTAAAACCTAAAATATGAGTATGAGTACGAAGCACCTGATACTTTGTAGAGGTGAAGTGATGCCGCACCACTTTCAACCAAAAGACTCAAATTAAAGAGGGCAGGATAAGGTGAGACTGAGAAGAGAGAAGAAAGCCAAAAGGCAGGCAAAAGTTTGTTAGTGAGTTGTAATTATCAAGAGGCCACGAAGTATAATTACCTAGCAAATAACAATAGAACAATCCCTATTTCCTAAACTTGCGTTTAACACAATTCATTCTTAAATCTCTTGGTAGTGGTTCCCTTATTATGAAGTTTGCAACATTGACTTACAAGAAGTTTTTTATCGGCAAATATTTTTTTTAATCGGCTTGACTTACTAGAAGTTGTTGGGATGAAACTATATATTAGGCTTCGTTAAGTGTCCCACATTGAAATTGTGTGGAGTTTATACTACATGATACACTACTGAACCCTCCACTTAATAGCCTAAAGCTTTTAGGTTAGAATAAAATGAACACGGTATCAAAACTGGTTGTCTTGGGTTTGTGGCCCACTACTGTTGCCTCCCAATGTAATTCTTGCTCCACTAGTAGAACAGGTCTGAACTTGGTCCACTTGAATTGTCCCTTACTAAAAGTGTGGAGTTTGAGATCGCTAAAGCTTTTAGGTTGGAGCAAATTTTATCAAGCTATAACTTGAAGCATGTGGGGTTCTGATGACTTTTAGTGGCCAGATATAATAACACTTTCCTTGTAAATTATGGGAACATGTGGTTTTGCGTAATTGCCCCAAAAAAGAAAGCATAATGTTACCCCTAAAAAGAAAGGGTTAATTCTGGCATTATGCTGTGTTTATGATGTCAGAATAAGTAATATAAAATAAATAACAAAAGCCACGGTTCTCATACTGGAAGAATGTGCCCAGGCTGCTAGTCTATTATTATTTATTATAGAAGAAAAAGGCAAATAAGAACTTCAGTTAGGAGTAGTTTAACTTTAAAGTACTGAAGGAGGATTTTACTTTTCTTTTGTTTTAGAGTGTTAGAGTTAGTTGTATAGAAATAGGAAACCCTGTTTCAATATGGCAATCTTTTTTTTTAGGTATCCTAATTGATCCTTAATTAGTTTTCTTGTACTATAATTTCGGGTATTCCCATTGTGAATAAAAACATTATGTATTCACTCTCATGGTATGAAGGGCTGATAATTCATAAATGCACCATGTGGAGTGAGTTGATCCTATTTGAAGCTGCAAAGGGGAAGGTCTAAAAGGGCACTGGTATCTAAAATGAAAAAGGATAAGATTAACAAAGAAATTTTGCCAGGAATTATGAGGTTTATTCTGCTGTGAACTCAAAATGGAATATCTGCTAACCTGTTCCTAAACACCATCTGATCCCCAAACTCCATTAAACTGTTTAAATGTGTCCGATCCCGTGAAATGTATCTTCAGTTCCTGATGGTTGGATGTGATCCATCTTTGTAATTATCTCCACTCCCAGCTGTGCTCTGATCAGGTGTCTTGTGCACATTGGAATGGGTCTATGTTGCAAAACTTTATTGGCATTATTATAGGAATGAGCAGTTACATATTAGCCTTTGAACTGCAGGGCAGAGAGTTATTGGAGAGCCAGTAGCTTCTGGTTTAGTGCTTGATGACTCTGGGCTTTGGGATCTTGATTTCATCACTGCAGCAAAGCAAGTGACTCCTTTTACTGTATTTTTTTCTGCTTGTCATTTTTACTCCGAAACCTTTTCAATTTATGATAGGCATCATGCTCCTTCGTGTTTCAGGTATGTTATGAGTCCCCCTATTAGGGCATCAGGACATGGCAAGACCCTTCAAGCTGCCCTTGCCTCTGGAGTTCTACAGGTTTTATCTTTATAAGAAAATATGTGGAAGGATAACAATTGTGATCCTAATCCTAGGCTTTAGGTTCAATATGAATCAATTCCATATAGAAGTGACAATAAGAATATATGTGGTCTTCTTAAGCTTGACATGATTCATGAATTCTCACGTAGTTTTTCTCATTAATATACAGTCATTGATGATTTATGTTTGTGTAGTAGTTTGATCTATTTGATTTAGTTCTCATGATATCTGTCCAATCTGAAGCTTGTAGGGACAGATCATTGTACCTTCAATTCAACACAAAAATCTCGTGGAATAGATGATTTCCGGAACATCCCAAATGGTGTTAATGGTAACTAGAAATATGGAACTAATAGTTCTAAATTCATAATACCCTTCGTTAATTCATGGGATTCATTTAAGGTATCACACATTTTATGATACTCTTGCACATGTCAACCTGAAAATAATTTAGGTATCGAGGAGAGGATGCATCTTGTTTGGGACACGATGGTGGTAAGTCCCTAAATATCTAGCTCATTCCTTTTGTAAATTCATATATTGAACTCTTCTTAGATTCTATGTACCTCTTGCAGGAATCTGGCCAAATTTCTGTCATGGATTATGTCCGAGTAACAAGCACCGAATGGTATTATTTTCTCTATGCTTTCTTTTTTAAGATGCCATCTTTATGCACATAAATATTGAATGAGTCCACAATAATATAATTGGATTCCTTTTCTATGATATATTCCTCATTTAGCTATAACAACTAGACAAATGATTTTAACATCTACAACTTCTCAGTGCAAGGATCTTCAATATATATCCGAAGAAAGGAGCAATTCTTCCCGGATCCGATGCAGATATAATTATATTCAATCCAAACTCAAGCTTTGAAATAACTACAAGGTCACACCACTCCAGAACAGATACAAATGTCTACGAGGGAAGAAATGGAAAGGTATTTAGCTTTGTACAAAACCTTTTCCAATTATTAGTGTGTTGTATGTTTGTACTTGGATGCTGATGTTTGTGTTCATAAATATAAGCAAGATTTTATACTAACGCATCATATTGTGACTGTTAGAATACTTATCAATCTCGGTAAATTAGGGATTAGAGCTAATTTATAGAATATCTGGTTTATCCTAATTTCTTTTTATTGTTTATACTGGGTTCACCCATCTTGAATAAGATACACACAATTCTCTCAAATCTCACATGGTATTAGAGCTTGAGAGATTTTTTTTTTCTTCTTTCTCCGGTCTATGGCGCTTGTCAACTCCGGCAATCCACCACAGTATGGAAATAAGGGTTTTGACCATCCCCTCTCGGTGCCCTATTTGAGGTTTGACCGCACTGTCAGACTCGCCTTGCATTCTCCCGCAAAATTCCTGAAGCCCATCACCGTCTGGCAAGCCATGCGCCGGGCGCATGATTCTAGAAACGGATCTGGTTCAACCAAGTCTGCTCATTGTCGGCGCGTAATTTCTCACCTCCAGCACTATTAGACTCGCCTCACTCCAGTTGACCTACACCCCTGAAGTTCCAGCACCGACCGACGACTGACGCACCACCACCTCCTCTTGCCGGAACCTAGTTGTTCTGGTTGTTTTCACATAGATCTCTTGATATGTGGAGCATCTTGCCTTACCGCCGATACCATAGGGTTTGTAGCGACATTTTCGGCCTAACCCTTTGCCTGCCGTTGGTGACCGGAAAAAGTCGCGGTGTTTTCAAGAAACTCCAAATATGGTCTGCACCCACGGGTGGTCCGGGTCTATCTTTTTTCTTTCCTTTCATTTTTCTTTTTTTTTTCTTTTTTTTTTAAATTTTAAAATCTAGTCTGCATGTGAGGGTAAGGAATCCCACATCGAAAGAATGTTATTCCAGTTACCACTTGAAATACTAGTTGGGCCTTCTATCTAGCTTAAACTTTTAGTTGAATTGTTCCCTCAGGAAGTAATGTAATCTTATACCTTGAAAAAATGTTCAGCAAGCCTTCCCTTAACATTCAGATGTATATCACCTTGACTGATGTGCAATATGTTTCATTTGCTATTCAACACATGTAATTGCACATACCACATTTTCTTTATCTTTTCTTTTACTTTTTATGCACAAACATGACTTGAGACCATGCCATTGCAGAAAGGAGAAGGATTCGTTTAGCCAACCTGGAGTTCTATTGGGTTAAATTGAACACTATAGTAAATATGGATCATATTTACTTTCATGACTCAATGCCTTTCAAAAGGCTTGAATTTGAAGTTTAGTCTTGTAAAGTGAAGAATTTCACTTATTTTCTGTAATCCACTTTGTTTAATATGCCATAATCTCTCCCCAACACATTTTTGTCTAATTCCTGAGAATCTTACTTCAGTTTCCAGTAAAAGCATGTTACTATTTGCCTCAATGTGCAAATCTTTAATGATATCTTCAAATATGACGGGTAATTGGCTTTAATGTTTGCGTGTTTATGGGTTCTCTCAGGGAAAGGTTGAAGTGACAATAGCTGGAGGAAGAGTTGTTTGGGAAAATGATGAACTAAAAGTTGTCCCGGGTTCTGGCAAGTACTTAGAAATGCCACCTTTCAGTTATCTGTTTGATGGAATTGACAAGGCAGATGCTAAATATCTATCGTCCCTCCGAGCTCCTGTGAAGCGACAACTTAAATCCACTACTTGAACTGCTGGTATTATTAGTTTCACTTGTTCACATTACTAAAATCTAAGCAGTAACTGCAATGCTCTAGATTGTACTGTCTTGTGTTCAAAATAAAGAATGTCAAGATCTATAAACATTGTCGGATGTATAAACTAGTTATTTTAGGATGTTTGTTGATAAAATAAAAAATTATGTATTCGTTTATAGTCCAAGTAAGACTAGTGGAAGTCTGTAAGATAACACGTGATTCCTGTATATATAATCTCAAATTGATTCAAATATTATGAAGGATTCTCTTTTTTTCAGGAAAAAATATATTACATATCATTCTGTTGGGTATTCATTAGTGAACATGTTGGGTGCATTAATTCACTCCCAGGGTTTGTTCAAGGGCCTAAGATCGCAATTTATGTTGTTCAGAATCTTCTTCTCATAGGAATATATATACATAGATAGAAAGATTAGAATTATCATATTGTTTGCTTGGAAGGCACATTCTACCATCTAATGGCTCGTGTGTCTCGAGAGGTAGTGAGATTGCGGTTCTTTCGAGTAATGAAGTCCATTGCCACATCAGACCATGATTGTGTTTGAATAGTGAGGCTGTAAAGTGCCAGTTGGAAGGTTAGAGTCTAACTTCGCTTACAGGCAATATGATTCATAACGAGATTGTGTAAATCAGGTCTAATAATAGCTTTCATTGTGAGGAATAACCTTGAGAGTCCCCATATACCTGCTTTTCTTTCCGGGCTGAATAACTGCTAACTATTCTTGTTGTTCAGCGGGTTGAATCACTTGATCATGCATTTTCTTAAGGCTCGTATGATCTGTTCTGATAATGAATTGATGTCCCTTCAGGTATTGCCTTAACTTCTTTCTGCTGGAGAAATAGCAAACATTTTCATTGCATAGGCAAGCTAATTCTGCATTTTAGGAGATATTTTTAGCTATCATCATTTTACAAATCTTTTGTAGTAGCTAAATATTCCCAAGAACCATCTGAGCCGTTTCAAGGATTTAGGCTCGCGGCATTGAATGACGACTTGTACTTTTCACGGATAGATTGATTGTTACCCCTGTGTTTCTTTCTTGATACTCGTTAAATGAGATTTTTCTCAGTTGAAACTCCTCAGATGCTTAATTCAACCTTCTTTTATCTTTCGGCATCTTAAACTAACAATATAATATTTAGCGTCTACCTTTATACTGCTGCTCTGCGTTATAGGCTAGGCAAGTAGGTATCGTGAGTTCGTCGGACGTGGGGTCGGATTTAGGCTTAACATCGATGGTGTTGTTTGTGGTGGGGTGCTTTAATGTGAATATTGTTACAGTTACTTTGGATCGAATTTGAACATTATAAATATGTTTGGATCCAAACAAACAGGTTATACATTGATGCTGTTAGAGTTATGGATAGTCAACAAAGGCGTTCTAGTATGTATATATAAAATATGACGGATTAGACGATAAAATCTATTTTGGATAAGACTTGAATGATGTATAAAATTGTTGTATTAGTAGCAGAATTCCCCTATTTTAATTGCATGTTTTTGTTTGTTTGTTTTGATAATAATTGAATGCTATAACAACTAGTCTGTCTGGATTCTGGAGTCCATGTTATGCTTTGTACAATGACAATGATATTGTAGAGAAACTTGATCCGTTACCGTTGGCAATTAACTCTGTGAATTACGTGTCCATATGTACTATGTACTATTGTTTTCCCTTTGATTTGCTAGTACAAAAATAGTTGTACTTCACTTTGTAATTAGGTACATGATTGTTGAAACTCAGTTGCAAGGAACTTGTACTAAATTGCAGTACATTTGATCCACAATCAAGTACTAGAACCAATCTGCATTAGTGTTGCTGCTATTTAAACACCAATAAACAGGTATGGAGTATTCATTTTAGAGTTGAAACGACAACGGATATTCCAGATTGCGTGGCGAGCGGTGGAGGAATTCAACAGGAGCGTCCTGAGATCACATGTGGCCGCTTTTAGTGTGATTTCATGTGTTCTCAGGTCGCCCCTGTCGGTTTTTCCTCCACCACACTATTAAACGCTGCTAGTTGTTGCAAAGTGTAAGCCCAATTATTATTTCTCTCTTTTGATAGGAAAAGCATACTTTATATATTAGAAAATACGCTCCACATTTTACAAAAACCTGTCTACCATGCTTAACTAGGCTATGAGCTTTAGACACAACCCGTATTGTAGCCTATTTACAAAAAGCAAAACTAACAACTAAATTCTTCACGTCTTACCCACTGGACCAAGCATCTAGCTCTTTAAAATGCTGCTGATGTAAATCCCTGCAAACATTGATCGAATCACACAGAATATTGAGAAACATTAAAGGATTAAAACCACAAAGAATTGTTGCTCTTCTAATGTTTCCGTACATTATAATTGTCTAATGAGAAAATTTAGACTACTCGTTTTGAATCAATTTTCTCTTAATATTATGTGCGTCGAGAAATTTTCCTTAATTACAAAAAGTCATCATGATATTTCAATTTAAACATAGATGTTAAATCCTGGTTTAAATTGGGAATTTGAATGTGAATTTTATAGATTGGAATAAGAATCTAACTAATTTAGAAGATTGAAGCACAATAACACAAATTTTTTTATTATAGAATTTATATGTTTATTATATGAAAGCATATTAGATTATACTTAAACAAACAACATAATAAGTTAAAATAATAATTACTGTACTAAATTTTCTTCTTACAAGTCAAGTTAGATGTGACAAGATATGATCCCAAAAACTAATGTTTTACCAACAAGGACTGATTTTCTCGCTATTTTAATTTATGGAAAATTCATTAATGATTTTGAATTGTTCCAAAACATTAGGAATTTGAGATACTCATGTATTTCAATAGAACACCAAACCCTATAATATATTAAGGGTGTATTTAATATTTAGTACACAAGAATGAGATGACTGATTTCAATAAAAATGAAACATCTTTTAGTTCGAATGACCATTTCATGCAACATGTTCGATATAAATCAAATATAAATTTTTGTTCTAATCCAAAAACGCATTCTAATTTTACTATAATTATTTTTGTCTACCAAAATAAAAATTTGATTTGCCAATTTTTAATATAACACTTTTTATAACATTATACTCTCCCGTCTCAAAATGAGTGTTCTCCTTTCTATTTTGAGAAAAATTAAGGAGAAGTTAGTTAGTGTGATATGTTTACTATTGTATCCTCGTGATCATGTATTGAGAAATCCTAACTAACATTTTACAAGGATATTATTGACAATTCATGCATAATTAACCTACTAGAAAATGAAACAAGACACTCATTATGGGACGGAGGAAGTAATATATATATAACTTTATAACTTTTCCATAAAAAAAAAGAACATAACTAGTAATTTAATTTTTTAAAACTCACATTTAGGAAACTGATTTACCCCTTCTCCTCCATCTCATGTGAACCCCAGCCATGTTGACAAATATGAAAATGAGAATGTTCATGTAAAAGATGAACAAGAGTGGTGTGTATGTGAATGTGTTCTTGTATTGCTTGTTATTGATTTTTTTTATCAGCAAAAGTACTTATTTATTCAAATTTCTGAGACGGAAAATAAGAAAATAAATAAACAGTACATACTCGGGATGAGACACAAAGTCACCATATACACGAAACGAGAAAACCCATTAAACTAAATTAATGGCTAGACTCTTGGGGTTCCCAAACAAATCGGGAACTGAAACATTAAATGAAAAAATGTGAAACCCTAGGAACGAATTCTAAAGGCATCTGTGATGGTGATCAGCCGGTGGTGGATTGATTTACAGAGGGTTCTTTCACTATATAGGCTACAAGGGAGAAGAATAATAAATATAGTAGTTGGAAACATAAATGAAGCAGTTGGAGGAAGCTTCCTAGAAGAAGGGGAGGATGTTGGAGAGCAGTAGGTATTTAATTTTAACACCCCCTCAAACTCAAGGCGGTCGATTTGGCGACATATTGATATCAACCACTTGATCGATTGAAGCGATAGGAACAAGGTGCAGAGTACCCCGAGTAAGATGAGTACTCGTGATATGGCAATCGATCTCTATGTGTTAGTTCGTTCTAAAAGACGTCATTATGATTAATTTGAATAGCACTTTGACTATCGCAATGGATAGGTGTGGGAGAATCAAATACTATACTCATGTCTGTAGGTAACCAGTGTAGCCATACTAGCTCTGTTGTAGTGTCAGGAATGGCCCGGTACTCAAATTCCGTAC
>JAYMTA010003221.1:0-14722 GCA_036897625.1 Pelargonium cotyledonis | reverse complement strand
GAATATAAGTTTTTAGTTAATCAAAATCAATTTCAAACAATTGACACAATATCAATATATATGTACGCATCATACAAATATACTAACAATATAAAAAATGTATATAGTATATTTGTTTTATATTCCACATTAAATCTTACATAACTTTTATTTTCCTTCGAATAAATATCTTTTACCCACACAAATTCAAACGAAATACATATTAGTGATGACATTGGTAACAAGTCTAAGTTTGTATGTGCAGAAGGAGCAGCTTGGTGCAATGTTAGATGAGGACCCAGCACTTTTGGGTAAGAGAGAACAATTAGCCAAGAGGCTTGAACTATACAAGTCTGCAAGAGATGAAATTGACTCTGTGGCATGGAAATGATGGGCACCATATCCATAATGTTCGGGCCAGACACGCCTTTTTTTTTTTTCCACACCTACACACAAGAGTCATATGTTCTTTTAACATACAAATTGCCTAGTGTGTTATTATTATTTTTGCAGTAACATGCAAAGCCATTACGATCTGTACGTGTTGAGTATGCCCTCACTCCCGCCCCTTAGCTATTCCTTGCTATAAACTTCTATTTTGTATATGCAATTGTCAGATTAGACGATTGATTGTATGTTTTGATTCTGATCAATTTGAGGAATGACTTATTTTCATAACCTTTGTCGTAAATTCATTATTGTTGGTGAAACATCACGGGTTGTTAGTATGTTCCTAAAACATGCATAATAACTCAAAATTTGGACTCAATGAGCGTCCTCAGCAAATAGAGTAAGCAAAGAAGTCCAAGTTCCAACCTTCAAAACAAACAATTTTGGTAAATCCATCCACCGGGAGAAAAATAAGATACAGAGAAATACGACAAGATCAAAATTTTAATGATCTATTTTGGACGGATACATATGAGCTCTTCAAATGAGTTGTTTTGCCAAGGTTGGTTATGCTAAACGGTTAAAGCGTTTCGAATTCTTTTTAAGATCTCGAGTTTGAGTCTATCTGCAATGGTATTACATTGTGTAAAGTGAACCAAGGACATCATCTAAACACTTATTAGGAGTATAGTGGATACTCAAAATTGGGGTTGTAGTGAGCATTCTTTTCAACATGTAACTCGAAACAAAAAATGCCTAGAAACTAAAATTTTCAATTATCCATAGGAAGACCTATGAGCTCGCTCCATAAGGAGATAGTTTTCAGTTTTGTTCGCATTTTTGGGCAAAATCAGTGATAGTGCAGGTCATTAGCTCTAAAAAATTGCTATTTTTAGGATTGTTTGATTCATAATCTTTCGTTTTTATTTTGTTATTGTCCATCGATTTCATAACAAAAGTAATATATAAATTTATTTATTTCTCTCCTCTCGCGCATTCATTATCCTTTTTTTACCATCAACAAAACTTACAAATACCGAAACTTAGAATTGAGAACTTGAATCTATTTGTTTCATTTTCTTCTTTTTGTATGCATTTACCACCAAAAACCAGTACACAGCAAGTCTAGCTAAATATACAATTTTAATGAAAGATTGGTCTGAAAGTTGTAAAAATGGTCTTCAATCATTAATTAAGATAGTGTAGTGTACAATGCGGGGCAGCTACACAACTAATGATGGAGGATTGCACACTAGATAGCTGCACCTCACTCCTTCCTTAGGAAGGAAGCAGAGTGGGGTCATTCCAAAACAAACAGATTCCCCAAGAAATTGCTTTTAGGTCCACAATGGGGAGCATCATTCCAGATGTGGGCCATTCCTTTTTCGAAATTTTTTGTTTATATCGTGAGATCCGTTCAACGGTAAATCACAGCTGGAATTTATTTTTCTCCTTGAAAGTGTATTGAAAGAGAACTGAACGCAATCGTTTTTCTCATTCACACAAATGAGCAATGATTTTCAATGATCTTGAAATAATATTTATTCGAGAACCCAAATATTAAAATAAATATTTTTTACAAGAAAAAAAAGAAGATGAAACTGACATATTTAATGGATTAGCAAATTAGTGTGTTCATTTTCAGTAGTATTTTCACTAACTTTAAGGCTGCGTTTGATCGTCTGGATTGGATAGCTAAATATTGGATAAGAACGATAAATTACGATGGATAAGAAATTCAAAGGATAAGTAGTTATGTATTCCAACGTTTGATGTATGAACGGATAGTCAGTCGGATTTGATATAATTTTATTGATTTTGACCAAATTACTATCAATTACTATCTTAACATATTGTTTTTATTCAAACATATTTTCTATGCATTTACATATTAAACTCATTGGTGACGAAACAAATTGAATGTTCAAATTAAAAAAAATAATAATTTGGTTTGAAAAATATTTTATTCGAAAAAATTCTTGTTTCGCACAATAACGTCTCGAAATAATTATTAACAAATATGAACTCAGCTCGAACTTATTGTTCTTACTCCAACACATAAACAAACTTTCAAAATAAATAATAATTAAGTATTCAAGTGACATCGTTAAAAAAATTAAAAATAGTCACAATATGACCGCGAAATGTTCAAATAATATCTAGTTTATTTTTTTGATCCTATTTAAATGTAAAAATTATTCGATTTGATTCAAACTCATTTTTAAAATTTTTAAATTTTTAGATTTTTGTCAACTTTATTCCAAACACGGACACGAACGAAATAAATTTTTATAAGCTTTTGTTATTATTTAAATTAATCATTATTGACATAAGAGAGAAAAAGAAAATTAAATTAGTTAAGAGTATTTTGGAAATAAAACATACTTTCATATCTAATCCATCATAATCCAAGGGGGGCCCCTTGGATTATTTTATCCGTCATATGATGAATAAAAACAACATAATGAATTTTGAAATTCAATCCTTCGTTACCATCAAACGCTACATTAGATAGTGCGACGGATTTCGAAATCCAACCCACTCCTTTATCTCTGCGATCAAACGCAACCTTAAAGTATTTCATATTAGAATTCACAAGAAAAATCTTTACTCTTATCCATTGAGATTATAGATACTGAGTTTGGTGTTAAAAAAGAGAGTTCAAAACTGTGAAAATGTACCATTAAAATTGTCAAAAAAAAAAAAAAAAAAAAAATGAAAACATGCTAGTTTTGCAAGTATTACGAAAAAGGCAGCGTATAAATAAAAGGATAAATTGGGCCTACACTCCTTGGACTCGTCCCACTTTTAGAGTTGGCGCTCAACTAAAGTTTTCACTTCTTTTGGTTCCTAGATTTATCATTTTTTTTATAACTTAGTCCACTTGATCTACTATTGCCAGTTTCACTCGTCCATGTCATCAAAGTTGCCACCTCACCCGTTTTCCCTATAATGCTAGCCATTATAACTGTAAAAAATAGTAAAAAAAACACAAAAATCACAAAATTTGAAACTCTAGAGAACGTGTCTTCTCCTTTTCAAAATGGAAGAGACCCACAACGGAGAGGGATTGTTGCCGTTTCAGGCAGGTTTTTCAGGCTGAAAATGTCGCGACTCCTGAAGAAACCTTTGGTGATGGAGGCTTCAAGGTGGTCTGCGCATAAGCGTGAGTCCGTCAAGACTGGATCAATGCCGCACACAAGTTGCGGCTGACCAATCGTTCCTCGTTGGCACAACAAGATTGAGTTTCTCGGTATTTCGCAAAGACAGGGGGTGCCTAGTAGCCATCCCAGATTTCTTCATCTTTTTCTTTGGAATGTGTCAATGAGATTTATTTTAAGTTCTAAATTTGATTAGAATTTTAATTTTTCGAGTAGCGAATGAAAACGCCACTAGCTGATGTGGATGTCCATGGGTGACGTGGCAAGCTGAGGTGACAATTTTGGTGACGTGGACAAGTGAAACCGGTTGTAACAGGTCAAGTGGAATAAGTTATAAAAAATGGATAAGTGTAGAAATCAAAACAAGTGAAAACACTACTTGAGAGCGAACTCAAAAAATTACACGAGTTCAGGGGTCTAGATCCATTTTACACTAAATAAAATCCCAAAACAAACGCTACAAAATAAGGAAAGAAAATTGACTCAAAGAGCTATAGTTGACTCTCCGGTGAGACTCTCTCTTCTACTCTGTGTTTTTGCTTCACTTGCATTTTGCTTCAATTGCATTTTGCTTCGATTTTTCTGATCTTAAACTCCTCGCTGTTACTGTAATGGTGAATGTGGTGCTCCAGTTACTGCTTCACTTTACAGGTTTGATCGGAAGGATTATTTATGTGCTGTTCTCGATTTTGTGCTGCGTTTTTTTTTAGCAGTGTTCAATTTGGCGAGCAGGACGATTTTTTTTTTTTTTTTCGGGCGTGCACGTAGATGGTGGATTGCGATGCAAGTTTGAATTCATATTTTCATTAATTTGTGTGAAAGTGCTGCTATCCGTTTTTTTTTTTTTTTTTTTTTTTTTAAGAAGAATAAAAACACATACAAGAAAAGAATATGTGGAATATAATGAAGATAAAGTAGTACCTGTTTGTTGATGATGATGATGAAGAATAAGAAGAAAAATGAGAGTTTGAGCTATATATATATATATAGATCTTTTTTAAATTTTGAAGTTTCAGGACCTGGAATCTTTAAAGAAGGAGAAGGTGGTTTTGGTAAAAATAGAATTGGAATCTTTGAAAAATTTCCATAAATATCCTTTGCATCTGTGTATTATTTTGCTTGTTCATGGAGTTATGTAAATGGTTCACACGGTTTTTACTGTGTATTAGTCTCTCAGGGTGTACTAAAATTATGAAATGGTTGGAATTGAGCTTATTGCAAAGCTTTGAAGTCCTGTAGAATTATGAATTTTCGATTTTACCTCTACTCATGCACACTTATAGTATGAATCACCTGAATTGAATTTTCCACGTCCCCCTTATTAGTGACTTTTATTTCTTTCTTGAGTTACAGATTAAAACACTTACTGATGTTATTCAGGTGATCAAATTTATTTATTTCCAATCAAAGTAAGTTTCCTTATAATAGTTTGTTTTGTATTTGATTTTTTTGGATGATCCTTATTTGTTAATACCTAATGATGGAACCGCCGTAAGGGTGGGGCTTGCATCACTATATAGATGCTGATTGCTAAAAGGTTTAGCATAGCACTAACAGGTCCATGTAGGAGAGGCCATGAGTTTTGATGCAAAATGCTTATTCAATTCATAATAATTCAGATATCTGCATTTTTTTGGTTTTGTTTTTTTGCCTTGTGAAGTGTTAGATATGCACATACCAGATAATATGTGGAATCTTTAAGCCTTCAAATTTGATTTTAATGAAAAGTTGGAAACTTTGATTTTTTTCTCATTGCACATGTTGCATATATGCATTTAATAAGTTGGTATATTTTAATGTCAATGCAGATAAACTCATTTGGGTTCAATGGTTAAGACAATTCAAGTTAATGGTTTCCCTAGTGATGTGTCTGCAGAGGTGGTTAAGGAGTTCCTGGAGAGGTATACAGGTGAAGAAACTATTTATGCTGTTAAGTGTAGAAAACCCAAAAATGGGGGTCCAAGGGGATATGCTATTGTCCAATTCACAACTGCCAAAGATGCTCAAGTTATCGTAGACTTGGCAAGTTCTCGCCTGTATTATGGGACTTCTTACTTGAAGGCTCGGAGAATGGAATCTGATATCGTACCAAAGCCAAGAACCTTTTTGCATGAAATGGAACACATAACTCTGCATTTTGGATGTCAGCTCTCAAAAGAGAGGTTCTATGTCCTGTGGAAAAGGACAAATGTGTCTGTGAAATTTGGGACTGGACTGAGAAAGTTGCATTTCTTTTTTTCATATAATTTGGTGGATTACAAGCTTGAACTTTCCTATGAGAATATTTGGCAGATAGAGTTACATCGTCCGCGTGGTCAAACTGCAAAGTATCTTCTTATACAGGTTGGTTTTTTAAAATTTTTGCTATGTTTTCTTCTTGTTCTTTTGCTAGTTAGAACTTGACAAGTTCTTTTGATGCGTAGTTGCTTGTCATCATATCCATACTTTGTATGCAGTATAATAATAAGAAAGTAGTGCATGTATGTGTAATGTGTGTGGTTTAGGATATCTACATACCAGTTTGGCTGCTGAAGCCATTAACTTATGGCATTTGGGTTTGAAATGTTATACATAGATTGAATAAATTGCATGTTTACTCATTGACCATATGTCTTTTTGTGTAGGAACCTTTTCTCATGCAACTGAATTTTTTTTAGCATGAAGGCAAACCTAGGTTTTTAATTCTAGATCTTCTCTAGCTCTTGGAGGGTTCCATCCAACGGCATTAAAGTTTTATTCTCTTTATAAATAGAGAATGTATGGAATAGTTTGTTTCTTTCTAAATCACAGTCCTCTTTCTCCCTCTCTCATTGGCAACTAATATCTTGCACTACATGTTAAATAAATTAAAACATAATCTTGTGTTTTTCTTAATGTTGTTACGCCCCAAGAGTGTGGGCGAGTGATGGCTTGACATTTAACCCTTGGCTGTTTTCTTGTTATTTTTAGTTATTTGGTGCTCCTCGGATCTATCAGAAAGATAAGCCATCATCACATAGTGTATATGATGATCCTCTTCTCAACTTTTTTAGAGATACCCCCGACGATCAATGGGTCAGGACAACAGATTTCACTCCATTATGTTGTATTGGGCAGTCATCTGCTTTCTGCATGGAGCTTTCTTTCGGATGTAGGCTTCCAGATTTGCGTGAGAATTTTGCTTACTATACGGAAAATGAAAGCAAATTTGTTCTGGAGAGTGGCTGTCCGTTTTCTCAGAATCTGTATCTAGTCCCCATTGTTGGTCCTCGTGGAGTTGACTTGTCTTTTCCAATTTTGTTCAAGATAAATTTGTTGGTACAGAATGGGTGTCTTCCAGGGCCAGCACTTGATGAAAGCTTTTATCGGCTGGTCAATCCACACAGAATGAACATTGACATCATAGAACATGCCCTAGATAAGCTTTATCATCTAAAAGAATGTTGTTATGAACCTTCAAGGTGGCTCACTGAGCAGTATAAGAAGTGCCTCAAATCTAGCCATCCTACAAGATCACCCAGTATATCTTTGGATGATGGGTTGGTGTATGTACGCAGGTTACAGATAACACCTTGTAAAGTGTATTTTTCTGGTCCAGAGATTAATGTGTCAAATCGTGTACTACGCAATTATCATGAAGATGTTGATAATTTCCTTCGTGTTTCCTTTGTCGATGAGGAATTGGATAAGATAAACTCAACAGATTTGTCTCCCCGTATGTCATCTGCAAATGGGGATAGGAGAACTGAATTATACAGGAGGATTCTTTCAACCCTAAGGAATGGCATAGTCATTGGTGATAAAAAGTTTGAATTTCTTGCCTTCTCATCAAGTCAAATAAGGGAAAATTCTACATGGATGTTTGCTTCAAGAAATGGGCTCACTGCTGCAGATATAAGAGATTGGATGGGAAATTTTAGTGAGATACGTAATGTGGCAAAATATTCTGCCAGACTGGGTCAATCCTTCAGTTCATCCACCGAAACTCTAAGTGTTCCTAGGCATGAAATTGAAATTATTCCCGACGTAGAGATTGGATGGGGTGAAAGCAAATATGTTTTCTCTGATGGAATTGGGAAAATTTCTGCCGATTTTGCCAAAAAGGTGGCTATAAAATGTGGCATTAGAGGATCCATCCCATCAGCTTTTCAGATTCGTTATGGTGGATACAAAGGTGTCGTGGCTGTTGATCCAACCTCATCAATGAAATTATCTCTGAGGAGGAGCATGTTCAAGTATGAATCAAACAACATAAAACTAGATGTTTTGTCATTTAGCAAGTTTCAGCCTTGCTTTCTAAATCGTCAGTTGATCACCCTTTTGTCTACCCTAGGAGTCAGAGATCAGGTTTTTGAGAAAAAACAGAGAGAAGCTGTAAGTCAGCTGGACGACATTTTAACAGATCCGCTAAGTGCACAGGAGGCTCTGGATTTGATGTCTCGGGGGGAAAATACTAACATTCTCAAGGAAATGCTGAGGTGTGGTTACAAGCCTGATGCTGAACCTTACCTTGCAATGATGCTGCAGATTTTTCGGGCATCAAAGTTGCTGCAATTGCGGATTAAAACTCGGATATTTCTTCCAAATGCAAGATCAATGATGGGTTGTCTAGATGAAACCAGAACACTGGAATACGGGCAAGTATTTGTGCAATTTTCCGGTGCTGGAAGTGGATCAGACCAGCGTTTTATTGTTGATGGAAAGGTGGTGGTTGCTAAAAATCCCTGCTTGCACCCTGGGGATGTGCGCGTTTTAAGGGCTGTTAATGTGCCAGCTCTACATCACATGGTTGACTGTGTTGTTTTTCCACAGAAGGGAGTGAGGTAACTCGTCAACTTATGCCGTATTATAGACTTGTACATTGATATGTTCTTTATCTCCTGTCTAATTATGACTTATATGTTGTTGGGTTATAGTCTGCATAAATTATAGTATAATAGTATTGATATCATACACCATTGTCATATGTGCTAAAAATTGAGTGAGTCCAGGTTCTCTTCTGTTTAAATAAGTGGGGAGGACTACTATCCCTGAGCTTATTATTTTAGGAATGTAGGGCGTATGGTATTCAATAAATTTTCTGCACATTGATATTCACTTGTATATATTTAACTATACGACTTTTGGCTGTCACTTTCTTTTTCACTTTGCTATTTGACTACTTATTTTCCTTGTGTTAATTTAAGGAAGAGGATATGCCGGCTGTTCTAAAGGTTACTAGCTGATATATATATATATATATATATATATATTTTGAGTTTTAACACTGAATTTCTAAATAGAATTCCTTTAATGTTGGTCACATATAGTAATTTTTGCTTATGTAAATACATCAAGGTTTGAGGATTGTGTCTTTTGCAGTTAGACATCCATCCAAATTAATACATAATACATGTAACTGAGTCCGTCAACTGAGACACTTAGGAATTTAGGCTCTCAGTGCAAGATAAACTAGTACATTACCCTGCTTTGTGTTTGTGCTCATGTGATTGTTTAACCTTTGCATGCAAAAGACTGACTTGGCTTTTGAAGGGAAAATCCTTGTGTGAATTTAAAACCAATAACTGGGCGTTATATCTTTCCTACATCGTTGATTACCTCAGATCATCCGAATCATTATATCTCGTAAACTAATTCTCTCATCCTACAAGATTTTGATTGTCTTTTCTTCTGCAAATGAGAAATAATAAGATGGGTTTAGTTATTCTAGTTTATGGGCCAAAATTTATCCATCTGAAAAATAGAATAAGTAATCTTGAAGGAGGACAAAAGGATGCATAAGAATAGCCTCTTGTGAGAAAGGATTCAGTTTATTGAGTTTACCACGCAACCTCAAATAGTCACTGAGTTTTAAATCATCTATATGTTGGGAAGTTACATAGTTTTTTCATAGTTTTATAGAAAGAAAATGGTATGAAAAAAAAATGTCAGGATATAACTTTGCATCCTTGTATTCTTTGAGCGTGTGAGATGTAGAAAAAGAGTGAAATTAATCGTATTTACATATGAGAAATCTCCTTGGATGCATAAATGTGTACTACTTGTTGTTGCCCAGCGAACATATTCAGAATGTGCGATTCATGCATCCTTTACTGATGTCAAAAAGTTGAACTGTAATATCAGGCCCCATCCGAATGAATGCTCTGGGAGTGATTTGGATGGAGATAACTATTTTGTGTGTTGGGACCGTGAATTGATTCCTCCGAGGCAAGAAAAACCCATGGATTACTCCCCAGCACCAAGCATGCTGTTAGATCATGATGTCACAATGGAGGTACTACTTCACAATTTTTACTTATCAAGTATTTTTCATGTTATTGTTTAATTTACCTATTTTTGTTTCTATTCAGTGGAGATATCTTAGTCCTGCGTAGTTTTTGAAAGAGCACTTCAATTGAAAGTTTCCTGGACTATGATTCTTCAATATGATTACCAGTGTTAAATTGCATACTCATCATAATGTTATGAATGATTTGCAAGTAAAAGAACTCCATCCATGGGGTCAATGACAGGGAGTGAAAGAAACTCATCTTTTGCTGAAAGATTATTGTTAACTTTACTATAGTTACAAGCAAATGCTTGAGGATTTATTCAAATAATATTATTTGTATCATCCTGTTTATGTTCCGGCCTAGGATTTGAAATAAACTGTTTATTTTCTATGCACAGGAAGTGGAGGAGTACTTCGCAAACTACATACTCAATGACAGCTTAGGTATAATTTCCAATGCTCACACAGTCTTCGCAGACAGGGAACCTGGTAAAGCAATGAGTGAACCATGTGTTAGGCTTGCAAAGCTGTTCTCAATAGCAGTTGACTTTCCAAAAACTGGGGTACCGGCTGAAATCCCACCTGAACTACGTGTCAGATTATACCCGGATTTTATGGAAAAGCCTGACAAACCTACTTATGAATCTCAAAATGTCATTGGTAAACTCTTTCGGGAGGTGAAAGACATTGCGCCTCACACAAGTCCTATCAGGTTCTTCACTAAGGTAGTGGCAGAGAAAGCCTATGACTCTGACATGGAAGTTGATGGTTTTGAGGATTACATCGAAGATGCATTCTTTCACAAAAGCAATTACGACTACAAGTTGGGGAATCTAATGGACTATTATGGGATCAAAACCGAGGCTGAGATACTCAGTGGAAATATTATGAAAATGTCGAAATCATTCACCAAGAGAAGAGATGCTGAAGCTATTACAATGGCAGTAAAGTCCCTGCGAAAGGAAGCTAGGGCGTGGTTCAATGAGCAGGGAAGTGCTGAAGAAGATGACATAGATGCAAAAGCTTCAGCTTGGTACCATGTCACATATCATCCAAGTTATTGGGGTTGCTACAATGAAGGAATGAAGCGAGATCACTATCTTAGCTTCCCGTGGTGCATTTATGACAAGTTGATTGCTATAAAGGACGAAGCAAGCATTAGGAGGAGGCTATATCTATCATCTCTACGAAGCCCGTTCAGTCATGGATTGAGCTTCCGCTGAGAAAGCAAAGCTTATGCTCTGTCCTCAGTAAGCCAAGTTAGTGTACATACACGTCGATTAGGAAATGCTTTTCTTCTCTAACTACTTAGTGTTTGCTTTTCCTGTGCTCTTGATGGAAAACTTGAGAACTTATATCCGGTTGGCATTTGGCAGTATATATATATTATTCCTTAGTTACAGACCATGAAGCTCACTTTTCTTTGAGTCATTCATGTTTCAGATTAGTTACAGACCATGAAGCTCACTTTTCTTTGAGTCATTTATGTTTCAGAACAGCAAATATTTGTGTTTCTGTCTCGCAGCATAACTTTAGCTGGGGCGAAAACTCTTCTGTTTTCTTAACAAAACCTATTGAAAATTTGGTCAAAAATGTTAGTGCCAAAGTGTGCTAATAATGCCTTCCATCCTTCATTGATTGCTCTTATATGCATTGCAGTTTCCTTCCCATTGAAAGGAGGAACCTCGGATCCGGTAACTCCATTCTCAATGCTAAAACAACACGTTTTCCTCCGCAAGCTGTGCTACCTCCCAAGGCTACGCACTATACACAGGCACGTTAAACAAGTCCACTTGAGCTTGAGCAATCAATCCAACACAATCCACAATTACTGACTAAGATGTTGTCACGTCAACGCATGTCAATGTCAATTAATATGTATTTAAGAACAAACACTACAGTCTCCAATAAACAACAAATACTAATTATTTACATCATTTGTCATATCTACTAGAACTGAGATCAAAAGTGAATCCCTTTGGGGGTAAAAGAATGATGGGTGCTATTAGCAATGGCAAGCATGGACACAACCAGTAGATCTTGTGGTACAAGCTCTATAGCTCCGGCATTCAAGAAAGTTTCCATATCCTTAGCAAATTGGGTTGCATAAGCCACAACAACTTCATTTGCGGATCCATAGTAGTGAACCCTTCCCTTGTTCCATGCAGTGGACTTGTTGTTTATAAACATTTTCGTAAATTTTTGTCACAACATATGTATAAATTAAATACAGGTCAGGTCTTGGGTTGAATCGGTACTATTTTTATTTTCAAATAAGTTGCAGAGAAGATGAGCAACCCTGAAGCAGATCTCGTGGACTCACATCCGATGAATGGGGGAGATGGCACTTACAGCTACGCTCTAAACTCTACCTTCCAGGTACTTACCAACCGAGACTCGAATTTGAGACTTCTAGAGAAGCGAACATTTTAAGCTAATTGCTTCATCTTATTGTATAAACAATTTAATTCAATACGTTACGTTTCATTTACTTAATTCACAGAAAGGCGCTGCAGATGATGCAAAGACAATGATCCTAGAAGCAATCGCAGAGAAGCTCGAAGTAAAATTGTTTCCAGCTACTTTCAGCTGCACATTTCGTCTCGAAGATTTTGGATGTTCGGTGGGACCAAACACCTTCGTAACTATGGGAAATGTTGTAGATGCTATTGAAAAAAAGTACTACATCTCGGAAGGCGTGGCTTCAAAAATCCCTGAATTCCAAGTTTTGTTCAACGATCACGCCTCCAACGATTTCAACACACTTTTTGCTTCTCTTCCTCCCAAAAGGCCCTACTTGTTCGCCGCCGGCATGCCGGGATTTTTCTACGGCCGTTTGTTGCCTCGGTCTTGTTTGCATTTTGCGCACTCTGCTTTCGCGCTGCAATGGCTGTCGAAGGTTCCGAAAGCGTTGGTGGAGAAAAGCTCTCCGACGTGGGTGGGGGAGGCTTATGCAGCCCAATTCGCAAAGGACATGGGATCGTTTCTGAAAGCTAGAGCTCAGGAGCTTGTGTCCGGAGTTTTGATGGCGTTGATTCTACCAGCTATTCACACTGGAACTCACCGTTCCTGCTCGCAAAAGAACTAATTTGGTCCTACATTTTTTTAAATCAAACATGATCCCTGAACTTTGGTGCCTTCCTGGATTTTTTTTTTTGACCCAGTATGATTCATTAACTTTCAAAAATTGACCAAATTTGATTCTAAATTTTTGATATAAGTTCTAAGGGCAGTTGACCGTTTTGGGTTAATAAGTGAAAGTTTAGAGACCATATCGAGTCAAAACAAAATTATGGACTAAACTGAAGCGAAACACGAAAATTTAGAGACAATTTTTGGTTTAAAAAAAGTTTATGAAACCAAATTAGGTCAAAACAGTAAATTCGGGTCCAAATTGGGTCTTTTACTTAAAAACAAAGACCTACTATTATTATATAGAACAATTGTTTTCCTGAATAACAATGTCTAACATTCAATTAGAAGACCTGGTTAACACCTAAGACACTTCATTCCCATACCTACGTGTAGAAGAAAAAATTAAACCGTCAAATCATCTACACAAGTTGTTTATGTAAAAAAATAAAAAATAAAAAATCACAAGATCAAAGGTACTGAGAATCTCCTATTCGACTTGAAACACTTGTAATATACATGTCAATATTCTCAAACATTATTTGGAAGATCATCGTTTCCAAAACTTGAGACTCATAGCATCAACCCACTTAATCAAAGTTTATACCACCTGAAGTCGGTTAAATTCGACCAAATGCAATTTTCAACCTCGCTACACAACCCAACTAAGCTTTCCACGAGCGGACCTCACATCCATTGTGTATTCATACTTATTTCGAATTTTATTTAGAACCTAAATTTTTGTCAACACGATCAGCCCTCGTTATATACACAAGCAGAAAATTCATTTATACCTAACCAAACAAAACTATTAATGTATGCGATATAATTAAACATTGCAGGAACTTATTAGCGAAGATCAAGTGGACTCGTTCAACATGCCTGTATATATTCCATCAGTGAAAGAAATGGAAGAGATGGTCGAAAAAAACAATTGTTTCGGCATTGAGAAGATGGATCTGGCAAGTAGTGGCTCCACAATTGATCCTCTGATAAAAACAATGCACCTCAGAGCTGGGTATGAAGGAGTCATTGCCTAACACTTTGGCACTAGCATTATTGACAATCTTTTTGATAGGTTTGTCAAGAAACTACAACAATTTTCCCACAAGTTGGTGTTGGAATCATCATTCACCGATGATACTCATATATTGCGCCTTGTTTTGCAACGCAAATGATTCGTATGTAACCAAGCTCGGGTTCTGTTTCCATTCATTTGCGTACGTGCATCTCATATTAAAACAATGTGAAATTCGTTGTTCGCCATGATATACAAGTATTTGAGCTTACGTACAAAATCACAATTCCATAGATGTTGGAAATCACACATATTCAAGTTCAACTTATTTGTTTCTTAAAAACTCTCCATCAATTAGAAGTAAATAGTTTTGCTCCAATAAAAATACTCTTAAGGGCCGAGATAAAAACACACAATGACACACTTTTGAATCACAATTGGACTATAAGCCAATTTAGTGACTGGACTTTGGGAGAGGGAGACCATGAGAGCATAGGCCTCTTGTGGAGGCTAAGTATGGAGTAGAGGTGAAGAACTCTCTTTATGACATGATTGCTTATTGTGGAGACTAAGTACAAAGAAAAGACAAGCTGTCTTTCTTGCAACTTGGTAAACTCTTGTGCTGCCTTTACTCTTCTAGATAAAGAACGCGGGAATGGTGATGCGATTTGTAGGGATATGGTTGAGTACAAAATAAATGTTCGGGTGCCAAACATAATAAAAATAATAATAATAATAATAATTCAATTAAAAATCTAAATCAATATATATATATATATATATATGTTAAAC
>JAYMTA010003220.1:0-14725 GCA_036897625.1 Pelargonium cotyledonis | reverse complement strand
CTATCTCATCAATGACCCCAGTTTTGCCAAACTGCACCACGCCAGAGCAAAGGTTGAGGTATGTTTCCAAAGATTTGGCGATGTTAAAATTGCAGAAATAAACCTTTACCTGGGGAACTTCTATTTCCCGATTGGTTCTCAATTTCTTAACATGAAGCTCGATACTTTACTTGAATTCTCACAATTCAGCGATGAACCTGATGATCTGTGTATTAAGACTAGATGGGGAGGACTTAATTTTGTCAATTCTTGTAATGGGTTACTCTGCTACGTCAGTAAATCTAAAGAGTTTGCTTTGATATGCAATCCAATAACGAGCGAGTTCATTACACTTCCTGCACTGGAAAGAAATAAGAGTGTGTCAAGTCGCGCATTTGGGTTTGGTTTTAGCCCAAAGACTAATAGATTCAAACTTTTGTGCATAATGGGTTCACCAATAGGGTGGTCTGAGTCTGAAGAGGTTGTTGCGGCTAAGATATGTACTGTTGAGAAAGGATGCTTTTGGAAAACCATTGGTCATTGTGCTAACACCTATTGGTGGGGATTTGAGCATGACAGGTTCAGGGCTTTCTTGGGAGGTGCCTTTCATTGGATTAGTAGTGATAGCCATAGTTCGGTTTGATTATAGATTCTTTTGACTTCGAAGATGAAAAGTTTGGAAGAGTTCGACTTCCACCACACTTGAATACTATGATAAATAGAACGCATGTAGCGGTCTTGGGGTATTGGCAGGTTGCCTATTTGTAACTGAA
The DNA here is from genome assembly GCA_036897625.1 of Pelargonium cotyledonis. NCBI lineage: Eukaryota > Viridiplantae > Streptophyta > Magnoliopsida > Geraniales > Geraniaceae > Pelargonium > Pelargonium cotyledonis. Next base: position 13,973 of record JAYMTA010003220.1, on the reverse strand, counting down.
ACTAAAAATACAAGTTTTAACATATGGTTGATGAAGGAATACGGTGTACAAGACTCCTGGATCAAAGTAATTTCTATTAACTTTAGTTCAGCTGAGAGGGGCATGTACCTTTTCTTCACACCCATCAATTTTCTAGACAATGGGGAAATACTGATGATGAGGTCTTCGCGTTATTTGTTTGTGTATAATCCAGTTTTAAAAAGTACCAGAGAAATGGGTTTTCATCGCCATTTGATTAGAGGTTTGCTTATAGTCCAAGTCTTGTTCCACTCAAGGATTCTATAGCAGCATATGAAGTGCATGTCAGGAAATCAAGGTAAATATGTATACTCTGCTTAATTGATATGAAAGTAGCTTTCTTTTTTCTTTTCTTTTTAACTGGCCTTAATTGTTGATTGAGGTGTGATGTTTATCTTTTGTATCCAAATTGAAATATGGCGTTCGCAGTTTGTAAGTATGCCTAGACAATAGTTGCTGGTAACATAGGCAACAACAAAATTTGCATTTAAGTTTCTTGCTAAATCTTGTTTGCATTATTGAATATAGTTCACAAGTTACTAATTATTTATTTGTGAAGTTCATCTTAATTGCTACCTTATTGAGTATTAATATTGTCATTACCTTTATATATTTATTTAGGCGTGCTAGTCTGGAAAACAGGGCAATGGCTACATCGCCTGTTTGGTGGAATTCCATGTTATTTTTGTATCGATCTTAAAGATAAAAAGAGTTCGATTTTATCCTTTGATGCTCATTTCATTTTTTAAGTTGTAGTTTACACACACATACCCTTCTATTCTCTCAAAATGCCCAGTTGAAATTCGATGTCAAAACCTCGATATTTGTTTATGCTAATTTGCTATGTATTTTAGGGACACTAGGATTTGTGAACTATATTGGGATTTCTAATGGCAGGATTTGTGAAAAAGATGATATGAAGGCACATTGGCTTAAGAGATTTGATCATGATGATCCAATGAAGAACTATATATGTATTTTTGATGATGAAAAGTTCAAACAATATGGGCATATATAAATTTTTCTATTTGAAGATGAAAAGTTTTGCAACTCAAAAGAAGATGAAAAATGAATACAAAGACTCAAAAGAGAGTAAAATTAGGGTCTTGGGTGGCGGATTGTCTATTTGTAACTCAAACGGATTACATAGTAATGAGAAATCATTATTTAAAAACCTAAAACATCTATGAATTGATATGGCCAATATAGGTCATTTGATAACGTGAATTGATATGGTTGATCAAAATCCGAACTCTACATAAACTGATTGAACTAGTTAAATAAGCTTTAAAATCATCGATGGTTCGAGATTGGGGACCACGTACACTTGAAACAATAAGGTCCTATTCGGATCTCAGAGCATTCAAATCCTTCTTCGTTTGGAGCATTAAAGACAAGTTCTTGAGAATCACATCACTCTTTTGTTGTAAAATGACAATATTGCTTCGGTACCCACATGAAAAAGAGCACAAAATCCAAAAATTTTGACCTCAAAAGTTCATTTTCTTGTATAAAATGAAAGGAGGCTATTGTGTCACCCACATGACCCACTTGGTCCTTTCCTTGGGCACCAACTTGCTCCAACCTTGGTGTGGCTGTGTTGTGGCCTTTGCCTGAAGATAATGCTAACAACACACGCACAATTTAGAGCCCTATGGTCTTATTGGTATCCACGAATGATAAGTAGCGCTATTTGAAATGATATTATATTTGTTTTAAAATGGCCATTGGTTTAAATTATAAATATTATTATTATTTTTAACTCAAAATGAAGTCTCGTTTTACTAAATTGTCAATTTTACCATAAGAGTTTTATTTTCACAAGTTATATTTAACTCATTAACTTTATATCAGATACTAGATTTTACGTTCTGCTCAACGACATCAATGTCAAAAAACCTAAAAGTGCAACGTGTCAATTTGTATCGTTTAACTGCAAAATTATCCGCAACCCAAAACTCAAATAACCGCATAAACCTATCATGGATGGCTCACAATTTGTAAATTGTAAGCCATCAAGTGGGGATTAGGCCCCAATTTGAGCCGGTGGGTGGGTAACCCACTCATAAACACCCTCTAACGTGACATATAATTATTAATCACAATTGAACTAAATATTTTAAAAAAATCATTATTTTAAAATCATGATCAAATATTAGTTTTTTTTTATTAGATTGATCAAATATTTTTTTTAGAATAATAAAACCAGATTATTATTATAAAATCAAATAGAGGTACAATCCTAAGGATCACACCCCAAAGAACGAGACATAGATCTAGAGGCCAGCAAAATACCCTGCAAGCAACTACATAGCTGATTACGAACACACTGCAACACACATAAACAATCCCTGCAATGGCAAATCAGACCCTGACATCCCGAATCCTAACGCGAGACCCGACACGGCTATTACAGACACAAACCAACCCCACACTTGAACAACCAAATCCGAATTAGCTTTGACACCCCGAATTCTAACACGAGATCCGACATGGCCGATTCGTAACCATCTAACACCATCACTCTCATTACCCCTACCGCAAACCCAACAATAATGCAAAACCAATGGATACGCACATCCACTGCCTTGGTCGCGCTTCGTCTCCCTGAAAACAAGAGTCAACGCCGCCCCCCTCCCCCCGTCTTACTGTCGCTGCCGTTGTACCGTCACGCGCGTGCTACCCTCTTCTCACCGCCTCACTTCCGCCGCTGCTCTCCACTCTCCCTTTTGCTCCGTTGTCGTGACCACTGATACTCGTTCTCTACATATTTGATTGCCGCCAATCACAAAACTTTAGATATCACAAGGACATACACGCCATTGGCGAGAAAAGGCCACCTTTGATTGCCGCAGATTGCAACCCAGAGAGCGGCTGCTCTCTGAAACCCTAATTAAGAAACATTTTTCCTTTAGAATGGAACGAGATCAAATATTAGTTTTTGTTAGGTCATTAAATTTATTTTATTATTTCTATTAAAATAAAAATAACTTTCTGCAAACTTTTTTTCCTTTTAACAGAAAATGAGAAGGTGAAAGAAACTATATCATTGGTTCAATAAGGGTATGGTCTAGCGGCTCGCATAGAAAACTGACCACTCATTTTTCCATGCATGATGTTAAGGATGAGAGCAACAGCATATTCTGGGAACGAAAAGGAAGGAATCTTCAATATTTGGACAAAAACACTACCAATAAATAGTTGAACAAAAGTTCATTTCTCATTATACACAAATCATTTTTTCCAATCTCAGCCTCAGCTCTGCAAATCCAAAACCTTTTTTTAGCAACAGAGCCATATTTCTGATTAAAACTTTGGTCTCTGTTGTTCTCCAAATATGTCTATTGTTCATGTTCTTTGGGTGGCTGGTCCCAAAGAAACTGCAAGCTCTCTGCTCACTTTAGCACCCAGAAACATTGGGAGGCAAGAGAGGAGCACCAGGGTGTGTTCAAGACTCAATTTTTCAAGTAAAGTCTCAGCCTTTTCAGGAGCAGCAGCTGTGGTGGACCCAGCAAGATCTTCAGAGGAGAGGGTCTATGAGGTGGTGCTCAAGCAAGCTGCTTTGGTGAGTGAGCAGAGGAGGGAGAGAGATTTGGGTTTGAAGAGACCAGTTGAGACTGATTGTCTCACCAGTTGGGATCTGCTCAATGAGTCCTATGATAGGTGTGGTGAGGTCTGTGCTGAGTATGCCAAAACATTTCACTTGGGTAATTTTTTATTTTTATTTTTTGCTTTGTTAATTAAGCATTTTGGTTTATTATTTCAAATCAAATGGGTTGTTTTAGTTTCATATATTTTGTCCCCCAAAGCAACAAATTTGGAACCCCCCCTCCCCCCCCCCCAAGTTGTGTTTTTCATGGAACATAGTAAAATGACAATTTTTGGTGGATATGAGGTTCTTAGTTCTGTTTGATTGACCTTGTAACTCCCATTTTCAGGCACATTACTCATGACGCCGGAGAGGCGAAGAGCTGTTTGGGCAATTTATGGTATGTGTAGCTCTCCTCATTCATCTTTGAAATTCATTCTGTCATAATTCTTGTTTAGCATAATTTGGTGTGTTGTTTTGTGGTTTTGACCAATTCCATTGTGTTTCTCATGATTTCCTAATGGTGTACTTGTCTCAAATCTTCATAATACCATACTTTACTAGACAAAATGGAGTGGATTTATCTGTGATTTCTGTGCAATACATTGAATTTTAGGCCTCAGTTTGCTTCTTGGTTGACATTATATACATTTGAAACTGTAAACAAAAAGTCTCAACCATAATGGTTTGTTTTGCAGTATGGTGTAGGAGAACTGATGAGCTTGTTGATGGACCTAATGCTACACACATCACACCCAAGGCCCTTGAAAGATGGGAAAATAGGCTAATCGATCTTTTTGAAGGTCGGCCATATGATATGTATGATGCTGCTCTGTCCGATACTGTCAAGAGATACCCTGTTGATATTCAGGTAGTACAATTACATACCTTAAAGCCTATAATGTCGGTGTTTTCTTACTAAACCATTTATTTTTCGTTGGACAGCCGTTTAAGGACATGATAGAGGGAATGAGGCTAGACCTGAGAAAATCAAGATACATGAACTTTGATGAGCTTTACCTTTACTGTTACTATGTAGCGGGAACTGTTGGTCTGATGAGTGTGCCAGTAATGGGGATAGCCCCAGAATCGAAGGCCTCAACCGAGAGTGTTTACAATGCTGCATTAGCCCTCGGGATTGCTAATCAGCTCACTAACATCCTTAGAGACGTCGGAGAAGAGTAAGCTTCTTGTAATGTTGATATATAACACGAACTTTCATTGAGTTTCTTGATTTCAGTAAATGAGTACCAATGTTTTGAGTTTGCTAGCTAACTAGGATGTTTTGATTTGTCTAGTGCTCGGAGGGGAAGAATATATCTCCCACAGGATGAGCTAGCAAGCGCTGGCCTCTCTGATGAGGATATATTTCGCGGGCAAGTGACTGACAAGTGGAGGAGTTTCATGAAGGGACAAATAAAACGAGCAAGAATGTTCTTCGATGAAGCTGAGAAAGGAGTTGCAGAACTGAACTCAGCCAGTAGATGGCCGGTATGGGCATCATTGATTCTATACCGACAGATTTTAGATGCTATTGAGGCAAATGACTACGACAACTTCACGAAGAGGGCTTATGTCGGAAAAGTAAAGAAACTAATGTCTCTCCCTGCTGCCTATGGAAGATCACTCATGGGTCCGAATCAAATTGCCAAGTTAGTAAGATCTTGAATGTGATTTTTTTTGCACGTATATTGATTTGTTACTACAGAACAAGCCTCGAGTTTGTAAAGTCCCTGCTTATACAGTTACATGATTAGTAGAATATGGTGCCATATAGGGTCTTTTAGCTGAAACTGTAGTTTGTGAAGTTGGTCATCAGAAAATGAAAAAGAGAATTTGTTGAAAAGTTATGATCATAGTTTCAGTAACAATGTTCATGTAAACATGCATGGATTTGCTATGAACTTGAATTCTACTGTAGAAAAGGGTTCCTGAAGAGATTCATCTATACATATCTGATTTCCATTGTTCGAAACCACGATTGCTTCGTGACGATCATTTACCCATGATAGAGTGAGAGAGAGAGAGAATGAACAGAGCAATATGCCCGAACTGGTTAGCTTCTGTATATATGTTAAATGATTCATATACATCATTGGGTCTTCGTTAATGTCTTCTTTAGTCCCCTGATGATCTTCCAAAACCACATCAAGTTCATGACAAATAGCACTAATGGCACCACTAACACCAAAATTTGCCCAAAGGTGTCCATCAGCTTAACCTGTTTCGTGAAAAGACAATGAGTATGTTTTTTTTAAAACATGATGGAGACCAATCTTGATCCATGTATATATGAAAGGTGTTTGAAGATGACGGTGTTACCTGATCATAGTGCAAGTAGACATGGTAAAACAAGAAGATGAACAGAAGTATCCGAGCAACCTGGACAACGTTACAAATCAGAAAAAAATATCTATCAATAAGAGAGATCATGTTAAGCAATGAAAAATTTACCATATACATGCACAGGATGGTGTCTATTGACAGGATCATAAAACTAGGATACATTTCTCAAGCCACCCAGTCCCATGCTAGTATTCTACTGAATAAAAGGAACAAGATCCCTAATTCTCCAATACATTGGAACCATTAGAAATATGACTACAGCGACAACAAAGCCATTTCCCAAAACAATGTCGGGTCTACTACATGAATCCATTAGCAAAACACTTTGGGATCTTCTGCTCGTATTCAATAGAAATTTTAGGGATGTTGAAAACTTTGACTCATAGATTCACCTTACACATTATTGTTCCTACCAGTTATTATGCCACATTCATAACTTGACAGGACCGTTAGGTATCTATTTGCTAATATTACCGAAAGTAGACAGTTTACTTACAGAAGGCACAAGAGAAACTTTCCTGATAAAAGAAAATTGAATAGGATCTATAAGTCTATAATTTGGTTTAACTCACCAGCCATGCGATGAATATAACAACACCGTTTATGAGATAAGTTCTAGATCTCTTCATTCCAGCTGTGTCAAGGTACCTTCACAAGCCTCAACTTGTCAAGATGGAAAACAAAATCAAACATTCATAATTAATTTATGTCGTTTACAGGATGTACCATACCATCTCAAATTCACACCAGGTGTTGTTGTCTCCGAGATTAGAACCATGTAAGTATAAAGCTGTCCTTCCCCTGTCAGCATGGCATATGCCACTGCCGCTAGAGAAATAGCATGATGAAGGACCTGAAATAATTACGTTAATATAATTAAAAGCAATTTAATACAAAAAAGTTGCGAATGATTATTAAACGCAATACAAATTAAAGCACTTACATATTCTATTCCACCCAGAGCAGGATAAAGCCAAATGATCATACTAAAGTCAGCAATGAAGTAACCAACAGAGACCTGTAAAAATCACATTAAATTACTAACATGAAACTGGGTGTAAACCTTAACACAGGTTATAGAAGACAGATACAGAGCACAGGTCAAAAGATTATAAGATGCAGAGTATACTTTCAAACAATGCCAAATATATGGCAATGAATGGAAAGGCTACGGAGATATGGTTGAACAAAATATAACTGAGAGTTAGCAAGTTAAATAGTGGTTTTAACAAAATAGGTAAACTTTAGCGCCTGGACAATGAAAATATACCTAAGCATTTTGTTGGGGACCAAAGAACTTTTCATTAGATTGTTTAATGATACATTTAGTATGTGTAGATATGAATCTAAATTAGTTGATAAAAAAAGAAGAAGATATGAATCTAAACTATATCTACGGACAGCCATAAACACAACTTTACCAAAGTATCTTCCATATCTCGCTAAAGAACACCATGTCCAAACCTAAATAAGATAACATCTCCAGCTCTTCGTGGAGGACAAAGAATAAGTACTTCGGATTCTCTCACAAGCCATTGAACAAAGACACAAAAGAAGGAGAAATAAAACCAACAAAGGTAGAAGAAACACCCTTACCCCCAATGCAAATGTAGACAGTGAAGATCTTCTAAATGTAATAAGACCAGCAAAATGTTTGTCGGAGTAGAGATCTGACCAGAACACCAAGTATAATGACATGATTGTGATGAAAATGGCATGAACAGTTGATATGGCCCTGCATAAGTGGTTAAAACAGGTAACAAAAACTTTACGTCAACGGAAGAAAAGAGAGATTTGCATTGGATTGAAGAAATTCAATTTCTTCAATCACCTGTTGTTCCACTCAACACGTTGGAATCTTGAGAGGCTGGCATAGCTCTTAAAGTAAACTGCACTGATAAACTGAGTAATATCGTAGACCTGAAAGGGAGGAAATGACAAGAGAAACACACCCCCCCCCCCAAAAAAAAAAATTATGAAATTGATACATAAAATAGGAAGGAAAAAAAATTCTAAAATAAAACAATTTAGTGTAGATCACCATCTCAGTGCAACTACTAGAAACAAATGAGAACATACCATTTTACAAGCAATAATGCCGCCAACTACAGAAGTGTAAGGGATAAATGAATCAGCCAACAAATAATGCTTTAGAAGCACCTCAGCTTGGTCTTGGTAAGATTTAATCCCCATAGTTGCTCTTTCAGAAACCATCAGCATAATTATTGATTTACAGATCTAACAAGAAAAGTTGTTCAGTTGCCCAATGTTATGCTCTCTATGTCGTCTTCTTTCTCCAATTTTCTGTATACTTTGGCGAAAAACCAAGGAAAGAAAATCTAGAATTAGATAATAAAGGTTGGAAACAAAATGGCACGAAGAAAATGCTCTGTTTATGCAGTGTTATGAAACTCAATGAACTTTTCTTGATTTGCTTTAGATATAAGAGCAGGAGCTCTGATCACAACCACATTTCTTGATATGCTTTATACAGCGACAGCATATCTCAGTATAGTAGCACAAAATTTGTAAAACTCAGAGCCATATCATTCTCATATACCAATCATGCTTCACCATTCACTATCTAGATTGCAACGAATATCTGGACTAACCAAGCATCAATCTATAGCCTCATCTTGAACAGTATGCAACTACATTTATATGCATCTGATATCATTAACAAGTATCTGAAACTCTAACATGTATATTTGTTTTTAACCTATACTCAAACAAAACATTAATGTCTAATTATTTAGAAGGAATGCTGAGAGACTATTATACTCAATAAAATCAACTTGCAATCAGGGTGTGCCAAAACATCCTAATAAAAGTTATGATTAACAGGTCAAAGTTTAAGACATTGGTGATTAGGTATACAATTGGCAAAATGCAGAATCAGCGGTTCTTTGCAAAACAAAAATGTAATAAAATTTGACACTGTAATCATAATCAGAAACAACTTTTTCTTTAATGCATAATCAGAAACTACTTAAATAGAACAAATACCAATAAAAAATCAAAATGAACAGAAAAGTCGATCGAGCAGTGTCCAGTGTCAACTTTCAGAGACATAATTCCAAGAGTCAAGCAAACACAAAATCACAGCTTATTGAGAATATATCTTTAAAGGCATGAAACAGACTAAACTAACACTAAGCCAAACTGCCAATCATACAATGGTTTTCTACAATCTATGTTAGTGACCAAAACAATCAACAAAAGGCCAGAAAAACATATATTGAGAGTAAAGATAAAAAATAAACGACAAAATAACACATATGCAGTATTCATTACTTTCCTCCTTTACCAATTAAGTAAATGACTAAATTAAAGATGCCTTCTTTTCGATATCATGTTATCAGATAAGGCATCACATAGTGCCAATACATAAGAAAAAATAGTAATGTTGTTTCTTATTGTAGTAACGTTCAAATCATCAAATACCCTCAATGACACATAACATAGGATCACTGATCACATATAAATGAGGAATAATGCGGAACAAGTAATTCATGATTCAGGACACCGCATGCCGACCAAATGCACTTCTTTCAGTCAGCAGTCAAGCACATTGATTCTACCTAAAACAGTACCCTTTAAAGCACAGCAGTACAAATTTTCTTCTCTCTTTAATTTGTATAGTAAAAATAGCACAACTACAGCTTCTATGGCCTAACCAGGTGCCACCCATTTTTTTGTAATACCCTTAATCCCATTCAAGTCACTTCCTTTTTGCAATATCCTTGATACCCACAAAGCACAAAAGTGAAATCCCAAAAAACACACCAAATACCATGCAAAAGAAACAGAGTGTCATAGAGTTTTCTTAGAAGCCAAAAAAACCCAAAAAGCAGCATAGAACGGAATTCAAAATAAAACAGACATGAATTGAAACAAAACGAGAATGAAAACAAAATACAGACAGAGGATTGGGACCGCACCTGAATGAATCGTAAACCCCCCAGACAAACGGCAGAGACAGCGACAGATTTTGTGCTGAGCGGATGATTAAGGAGGAGAGGCAACAAATTGGAATTAGAATCAAACGAAACTTGAGAGAGCCAGCAAGCAACCGCAGCTTCACACGTGACCCAACAAATTTAATTATGATTTTATACTGTTTTGCTTTAAGAGCGGAAAAATGAATCCGTAAGCATTCTTAATTTGTTATTAATCTCTGGCAATCTAGTTCTTTATTAATTAGTTTCTATCTTAACTATTAAATAAATTTATTTTATGAATTATGAATTATGAATTATTGTCTGCAATATTTTTTTTTTCTTTGGCAACGGGCCGAGTATTAACCGATGCATGTTGGGTTAAGCGGATGTTGCGTTTTGGATTTTCTTTTAGATCTCAGGTTGATCTTTCTTCCGATAGTATGTGGTGTGATTTATGAATTTAAGGGGAACTAACAGATTGACGCCCCAACTACAAGGTGAGAAACACCGGTCTTTACAGATCTGTTGTCCCGTCGCTTGTAAAAATACGGACTGAGTATTATTATTTTTTTTTTTTGCATATAGAAAACTAGAGATTTCAAATGTGTGTAATTTTGAGATAACAATTAGTAAATATTTTTAGAACAATTTGTAAAATTTGGAACAATATGGACCTCTACCCATTTGAAATACTTCATGTAATCACGTTTTTTCTGTTTTGGCTCATAAAGTTATACTCAAACCTCCTCAATATGGAATCGGCCCGCTGGTACGGTTAAATTAAATGTTGAAGGTGCCGTGTTTGGTCAGGAATCAGGATAGCTTTAGTGTTGGTTGGATTCTTCGTGATTCTTCAGGCCGATGGTTGGGAGGAGGGCGCCGATCTTGGGAGAGCCAACCCAGTTCGTCATCCATGGTTGAATGCATGGCGATTCGCGAAGCTCTTTCGTGGATCAAACCGCTCGGATGGCGGCGAATTGTTGTGGAAAGTGATGCCCGTAAAGTCATTTCGGATCTTGAGTCAGGATCCGATTTTAGTAGTTTGTATGGGTTAGTAATTAGTGATTGTCGTAGTATTGCATTGGAGTTTGAGAACATTAGTTTCTCTTCTATTTTTCAATCAACGAATGTAGTAGCTCGCTCTCTCTCTTTAGTTAGGGCTTATAATTCTATGTCTGGTCGGTGTTCTTGGATCACCCCGATGAGTCCCCCCGGAGGCGATCCAAGCTTTGAGCATCTCTTTGAATTAAGGAATAAGTTCTTTCATTAAAAAAAAGGGTAACTACCTATATTCCCATCAATAAGGGTGAACCAGATTTTTGAATCTTGAATGGATTCGACAAAATCCAAGTTTCGATCATACACATCCCTATTCACGAGTTAACCTTAATATTTTTCGTTTCAAATTACAAAATAAGATTACAAACCGTTAGAAATCAAATTCGAAATTACACAAAAAAAAGTTGAAACAATCTGACTCATTTAAGTAAACGGGTTGAATTGAATTGACCAGGTACGAGTGTATGCGATATATTTCGAATATGTCCCGTTACTAATAAAAAAAAATAAAAAGTATATGTGATCCATTAGGAGTCAAATTTTGTATATAGGAGACTTAGACTACGCTACATAAATTGCAATTTACAACCAAACCCTAATTCAATCGAGTGCTACCATGGAAGCTCCTAGCAAGCAAGAAAGAAAAGGAGGACAGCAGTGGACACCTTCTTCTTCCTTGGCTGCCATGACAGATCTTCCAAGCCACATTCTCATGGAAATTCTGTGCAGACTGCCCATCAAAACCCTACTGGCTACCAAAAGTGTCTGCAAATCATGGCTCCATCTCATTAAAGACCCCGAGTTTGCCAAACTGCACCATGCCAGAGCAAAGGTTGAGACATGTCTCCAAAGCTGGGGTGATCATACGATGGGAACAATGCAACTTTATATGGGTAACTTCTATTTCCCCGTTAAAAACAACTCTCATTCCCTTGATAAACTCCCAGCATTCGGTGGCAATCTCATATTTGTCAATTCTTGTAATGGGTTACTCTCATATTCTTATAACGAAGGTCTACCTAACAAGTCTGTCTTGATATGGAATCCGATAACCAGTGAGTTCTCTACAGTCCCGGGACCTACAACACACCAGGGTTTGAAAACTTATGATTCTTATGGGTTCGGTTTTAGCCAAAAGGTTAATAGATTCAAACTTTTGTGTCTAACGGATGTGAGGGATAGCGATGTTATTGTAGCTGTACAATTGAGAAAGGATGTTCTTGGAGAACTATAGGTTCTTCTATTCCTCGGAAGGCTCTTCAGGATTTTATTGTTGGGACTCATTTCTTGCAAGGTTACCTTCTCTGGGTTAGTGAAGATAGACAAACTTCAAGTATTGGTATAGTTTCTTTCGATTTTGAAGATGAGAAGTTCAGAAAAGTTCCACTCCCACCGCACTTTAAGGCTATGAACTACTATAGAATTGGGGTGTTGGCGGGTTGCCTATTTGTAACTGAAACTACAGATTGAAATTTTAATATATGGCCCATGAAAGAATATGGCGTTCAAGATTCGTGGGAACGAGTAATTTCTTTGGAGTTCACTCCAAATGAGAGGTACAAGTATACATGGTATTATCCTATATATTATCTTGACAACGGGTAATTACTGATGCAGAAAGACTCTAATTATTCACATACGTGTAATCCGGTCTTGAAAAGAATTACAGCAAGAATTTCTAACTGTAATTTTTTTGAGGCTATTGTTTTTAATCCAAGTCTTACTCTTCTCAAGGATTCTATGATGGCACATGACATTCATGTCAAGGTAAATGAATGTTTCTGCTTAATATGAATATTAGTGATCTTTTAATATATAGCTAGTAGCTCAGACAATATACAGTTGCTGATTATATAAGCAGCAAAAATTTCTTGCTAAATCTTGTTTACACTTTTGAATACTTCATAACTATTGTTGGAAGTTTTGTAATGCTTGGAGTTAAATATATAAGTAGTCAATTTTTGTTCTCCATATGTTTTACGCTCTCATTATTTGAATAACACACTTACCTTTAATTGTTGCTTGCTTATACTTTTAATTGCTCTCCATTATATGATCACCGTGATAAATATTAGTTTGCTTCAAGAACGAATAGTCAAAGCATTTGATGGTATCATTTCATCTCATTTTCTTGTGTTATACACTTTCAGCAAAAGAACATATATCAAAACTCTTATCTTTTTATTTATTATCAGAAACGAGACATCATACTTAAAGTAACAAAGTATATGTCACTATCTAAAGGAAGCATTACCATAAACCTCACTCTACAAATCTCACCCTATATTATCGCAAAAAAAGTTCGAACTTAAAATCTCAGAGAAAATACAAAGTGTTTTTAACCACCTAAAAAACTCTTTACTGAAAGGTTTTTGTGATGTGTAAACAAGCTGGTGACACATATGACTGTCCATGTGTTAGCATTGTTATACAACATGAATTTTATATGGGATTTTTTTTTTTTTTTTGGTTATGGTGGGAAAGCTCTAGTAGGTTAGGTTCTAATTATGCATAAAATGATAGGTTTGGTAGGGTACAAAAGGTCTCTTTTTTTGTTTTTTTTTTTTAAAGGAGATGCGTGTTACTTGATCCTGTAGGTTCTTTATCACAACAAGAAATTTACCAATCTTTGACAAAATTTTCATCACAAATTAACAAATTTTTCCCACAAAATGTAATGAAGTATAATTTTCAAAATGTCACCAATTCTACCATCATATATATACTACTTAAATTTCCGTACTTTGATATTCTGGATCGATTTACTAGATTAATTATTTTTATCAACATCATAGCAGCGATGTGTCACAGATTTTTTATTTATTAATTAAGCTCCATGACTGAGATATCTCTCCATTTTAACCCAAATATTTTGAATGGTGTTGCCAAACAAGTTCCCATTGTAAAAGCCCAATTTTGTCCTAGCTAAAGCCCAAGTCCAACTTGATGCACATAAAAATGGCTCCACTCCACGTACCACAGCTTGTAGCAGCAACTTTCCTCACAGAGCTTGAGCAGAG